>VDFB02291053.1:80169-137754 GCA_007258455.2 Sequoia sempervirens
TTGATCATTGTTTGTTTGTCATTGTAACCTTAGGTTGTCAAGGCACATTTTAAATTACACAATTCTATACACTTGCCAATTACATTTTTAAACCACATCTCTTTGAGGAATTTTGTTATTTAACAATTGACTTACCTTGTGTATGCTTCCACATTTTGTATACACATATATATGACATACGTTTTAAAGAAGTAAAATAAAACATCATTTCTCAATCCTTTATTATGGAAGTGCATACCACTCTCTGAAGCTTTCATTGAGGTTTTTTGTCAAACAATTATACCAAGCAGCTCATTTCCTTGTGTATGCTACCAAATTTTCCATACATCTCTTTTAAAAATTGGAATATACTCCTCCCACATTGATAGATCTTAGAAACTATTTTGGTTTTCATCCCTATTTCTAAATTTAACTCATCCCACTAAGCCCTGCCTCATCACTTTTATTTGGCGATATATTTTAAATGTTTCCTTGATTAGTTACTACAAGGGATTCACAACCCTTCTCTCCACTGTTAGAAGACTCTTTATTGAAGGCTAAGTTAGCAACATGGGGAAAGGTGCAAGCTATCTTGCAATCATGGCTCAAAATGGAAGCATGGACAAAGCATTTGAATTGTGATGCAAGTAGGGGAGGTCCTGAAACACAACTGAACACAAAAAATTAACCAACAACAACAATTCACAAGTCACAATTCTCAAAACTCTTCACTTTTCACCAAATCAACACTCTTCCTTGTAGCATTGCCAACTCATTCAATCGGGTATTTCTTCTTGATAAGATTCTTTCAGACCAATACTTGAACCATTTCAAGGACCCTTCAAGGTACACATTCACATGCCAACAAACCACTATTGGTTACTTTGTAACAACTTTCTCAAATCAGGCTTTCTATGTCAACTAGGCCTCAAATTAGGACACTTTAGCAAAAAAACTTATCTTGAAACTTGACCAAAACCTCCAAACACATGTGGGAAGCAATTTATATGTATTCAAACCAAAGAATTCACAATTATTTCTCATAAATTCATCCACCAAGATGCGAAAATCAAAAACCCTCTTTTTAAGCCAAATAACCTAGGGCTTATTGGAAAACACACTTCCCAAACTTATCAAAACATGCCACCACCTCAAACAAGTCTAAAATGGCCTGCACAAACTCAATTCAACAAGAAACAATGCTTCCCTAACACAATACTCACTTTATCATGTCAAAACCTATCAAATTCACATGGAAAACACCAAATTTCACTTTAGGGCTTCGTGCCCAACTCAACTCTTGACCTCCCCTACACACACTCAACATTCCCACACCTTTTTAGTGATGTTGCAGACCCATTCCTAAAGTTAGAGTTATAACAGTGAGAGGAATGGGTCAAAACACCATTTTAAATGACTTTCAAACCTTAAAATGGTGTGTTCAGGTCAGTCTTAGAAATGGTTGACATGGTAGGGGCATTGCATGCCTCATAGAAATGGGGTGTCACAGTGATTGTAATCATTGTGACACCCCATTTATATGAGGCATATGCTGCCCCTACCTTCTCAACCCTACCACATTGGCAAGCTAGTGAGTGAGCTAGCTTGCCAATGTGTGGGAATGAAGGTAGAGGCGACATATGCCTCATAGAAATGGGGTGTCACGGTGATGATATGAGGCATATGTTGCCCCTACCTTCTCAACCCTACCTCATTGGCAAGCTATTGAGTGATCTAGCTTGCCAACACTCCACTAGCTTGCCAATGCAGTAGGGTTGAGAAGGTAGGGGCAGTGTATGGCTCATAGAAATGGGGTGTCACGGTGATATATTGCCAATGTGGTAGGGTTGAGAAGGTAGGGGCAGTGTATGGCTCATAGAAATGGGGTGTCACAGTGATATATCATCGTTGGGGCAGTGTATGGCTCATAGAAATGGGGTGTCACGGTGATATATTGCCAATGTGGTAGGGTTGAGAAGGTAGGGGCAGTGTATGGCTCATAGAAATGGGGTGTCACAGTGATATATCATCGTTGGGGCAGCTTATGGCTCATAGAAATGGGGTGTCACGGTGATATATCACCGTGACACCCCATTTCTATAAAACCAGCTTCCTACTTGCCCTACCTTCTTAACCCTACCGCGTGGAAGCTTCAGGCGATGGTGGAGCTAGCTTGCCTACCTCCACGCTAGTAATTTTTTCCCTAGCTGCACATTATGGCATACCCTACACCACCTTTGTCTATGCTAGGAAGCCAATTCTTGTACAAGATGATTGTAAGTATTTTTTTATGAAGCCTTGAATGACATATATATCATTTATTTGAATGGATAAATATTTTAGGAACTAATATTTGTCTAATTACCATGCTATAGGTAAAATTATCTGCCATGTCAAAGAAACGAAGAAGGAATAAACTAACATACAAAGAGTATGAAACCTTCAAAGCAAAGGAGAGAGAACGGTTGAGGGCATATCATGAAAAGAATAAATTGGGTACTATTGAAGAAAACAAGCCAACTGAAGAGGAACCTCAACAATCAAAAAGAGAGGAAACGGAGGTTGGCAGCTTACAAAAGGGGCATGAGAATGTAGAAAACGCTCATTGGTATGATGGATTCGATATACGTAGTTGAAACACATCCTCGGAAAGTGAATCACGAAAGGGACCTGGCTAGCCTGAGTGAATATGGAGGGACACCAACTACATGAAGAGGTGAATATGGAGGGACTTCATCTGCTTCATAAACAAGTATGGTTGGACACCATCTAAGCATCTCAGGATTTGAAATTTTTGCATCATCCTTTCCAGTTTGACAAAGAGAGGGTATGCCATCATCCCCATGAGAACCTCAAGGTTTGTATTCTACTCCACCCTTGATCAAAGGTACGCAATCTAGCCCACCTCAATTAAATATTGATGAAATTGCTAATGTTGAGATGTATGTACCTAGGAGAACACCACCTAGAATTTTGTGTAGAAAGCCAAAGTATTTGATTAATATTGATGAGGATATTTTGTAGTACATGGAAGGTAAGATTCCAACATGCACTTGTAGAAGATATGCTGATAAGATTTGAAAATTCTACTTTGAAAGGCTAAATGAGACCACAAGATGTCAACTATTTGTTGAAATGATGCGGGGTATAAAGTATAGAGACATCATGAAGACTCTTGGGTTGAGAATATCGAATGCATCGAGTGAAAACACTATTGTGAAAAATCTAATGGATGCATATGAGAGTGTGGGTAAGACCTCGCACTCAAAGGATAGTAATGTCACATGACATGTCATTACATTGACTTTAATTGCTTGATCAAACAAAAGAGCTCATCACCGGTAGAAGATGAGTGAGAACAGTAATTTCAGTGAAAAAATTTATCAAAAAGCAGGACAAGAAGCGACAAAATTGAGAACTACCGATTCAAATGAGTATGGGCATTCTGGGGAGGCCCACGAAAAGATAAAAAGTTGTTGAAGCATTGAGAACACTAATTGAAGAGTATTGGAAGAATAACACAAGGCCATCTTTGAATCAAAGGGATTTGGTAAGAAGGAGAATGGTAGTCAGAATCGTGAGCCACATCCAAAGCATTTTTTAGATATGACTCAAACCTAATTTTTTCATTAATTTCAAATGGATTATCCTCAAATCAGTATTTTTAAAGATTTTTTTAAATGCTTAAACCTTTTATGTCAAGATAGATTGCACACACACTAATTGTTGTTGTAGACTACATATTGAATTCTCTAACCATTATGATGTTTATCGTTCTATATGTTTACATTTTCATACTAATGATGTTTTGTGGGATTGTGGCATAGAAGCCCCACCAAAATCTTCAAGAGAGTTCTTATCAAAAAATTTATGTGAAATAGAGGATGGCCAAATATTCTATAGGACAACATGCTTGGATGGTTCATGTGAGCATTGCAGTGGCTTGCAGCGTATGCTAGTATGTCAGCATATGGAAAGCACAAATGAGGTGGGACAAAAAATAGTAGATTTTAGGAAGTATAAAACAGTGGCATACACTACAAAAGATGGGTCTTAAGCAAAAAGGTATGATTTGGTTATTTAGAAGATTTTAGTGTATCAGTTTATGTCCATGTTTCGTGACAATATAGTGTATGAGTATCCAAGGCATACCCATAGAGCTCAATGGTTGGACACACAATTCAAGCTATGCAAGGACACCTTTCCAATTGGCAGCATAGTATCAATGGTTGAATTTACAGAGAACTACACTCTACAACCGTGCAGTGTGAGGTGCAGTCACACTATTACAACTCCACACAAGTTTTGATATTTGTGCAAATAGCATTTATTTGTGCAGCTGAAAGTACAAAGGACCAAAGGAAGGTATTAAGGGAGTATCACTTTTATATTAGTGATGATTGCACACATTCTCCAGAGTTTGTGCAAGGTTGCTTCTATATGTTTTACAGTGATTTGGCTTAGAGGGGCATAGCATACGGTCGACATATAATATGGTCAGATAATTGTGTAGCATAGTTCAAGAACTCGTGCATGTTCTACTAGTTGAGTAGGATGCATGTCATTATAGGTGTACAACATATGTGGAACTTTTGTGAGGTCGGGCATGGAAGGGGGAGCATAACAGTGCATGAGCATGCATAAAAAATCATTAGCACGAGAAGACTTAAAGTATAAAGATAGTGTAAAGTTGACAGATGCAAGATAAATCGTCGAGTGGTGTAATGCTTCGATGGATCTAGGTAATGAAGGTACATCTTTAGTTCATAGATATTTTTGGTTGATGGATGATACTAACATTGCACCATATGATGATTGTTGTACACTATCAGGATTGAGTGAGGTACACTCTTTCCTTAGCTCAAATGCAGGTTCATGGAGTATCGATACATGAAAGATGGCATGTTTTTTTTCTTCATGTACAATGCAAGCCTGAAATGATTGTGAGTTAGAGGAGTGGGTTGACAAATGGTTGAAAAGTTATCTTATCCCACTTCACACCTACCACCCTTCGACAGCATTGGAACTAACACAGATGGAATCATCGGTTGACTTTAACCACGTATCAGATCTAGTTCAACCAAGTAATATATTTGCTTGCTTAGTTTTTGAAATTCAATATGTATTGTTATATTACTTTGTAGTGTATTAGTAATGTTAACTAATTTCAAGAGATTTTTTGCACATATCAATGCAAGGAAAGTTTATGTAGTTATTGTAGATGAAGACAAAGAAGAGAGAATAAACTATTACTTGTGTCCTATTGTTGAGGCCAAAAAGAAATTAGAGGCCCTAGTTATAGATGGAGAAAACATCGAATGCCCTACAGGCTTAGTTGTTGTTATTGGAACGTGGCTTAGAAGGTACCCACCTAAGAGTGTTAAACATTGGTTGTTTCAGGACTTTGACACGAATCGTAAGATTCTTCATTACTCGAACCTTGTTGTGGCATCCAATGTTCATTTGACCAAATATGGGAGTAGACCTTTGAACAAGATCTTGTGGAAGATTTGTGACTCTGGCCACGAGGAAATACTTGACACAATAAAGAGAAGAGTAGACTCGGATGGTTCGTTGGATTAATTTGTAAGTATGCACATCGGTTCTTATTAATTTTTACTTGTATGCACACTAATTTTTTTGATGGCAATGCTATCATCTTCTTTCACACTACCTTGTCTAGTAGGTTAACAGACCCTAGTTTTAGACCATTTCTTACAAACTTCTCAAATTACTTCGCAAAAAAATGACTAATCTAGATAGCCATTATTGAATTACAACACATACTTCAAAATCAATAGTGACTATCTTGGAACATGTGCATAAAAAATGACCTTCGTTGTCCTCATTAGACTAATAAGGCCTAATTTACAAAGGAACATACCTTTAAACATTCAACAACCCTCTAAAATTTTTGGGACAGTAATTCTTGTGTATCCAAACCCTCAAATCCATAATTTTTCTCAGGAGAAACTCACTCCACCATGCCAAACCACAAAACCCTTATTTTATGCTAATATGAGGAGGGTTTATTGAAAGGAATGGTTTCACACCTTACCAAAACATTCCATCACCTCAGACCTTCTTAAAATCACTTGCACAAACTCAAAAGACAATCACCCAACCTCTACATGCAATATTTTATGAAACCCTAGGGCGAAACCTCATTTTTCATGCCTTTTTCTATCAAAATCTACAGGGTAGCAACAAAAACCCCATAAAACGTATTCCCTTTCACCAAATAAATACCTTAACATTAAAATTGGTTTCTAAATATGTATTGGGTCTATGGAAACACAAAGAGATTGAAAAAGAGAACACAATCACCCTGTACAAAACCATACAGTTCAAGGAAACATCAGATTTCTGGTAAAAATACAAAAAAATGTAAGGAAACAATAAATTTTATTGATCTTCTATGTACATCATACATTTATGCTAGTAATGGTACATTTAAGCTAGGAATGGTCCTCTTTCGCACCCAAACACATAGAATCGCTTTGAGCTACGTTCAACCAGATTGATCCCTTAAGAGTCCAAAGTGCAAAATGGCTAAAAACTTCAACATGATGTTACTCGGATACCATGACACTTAGAAACTTCTTGTCTAATCCTATGGGATTGTGTTGGGTCCCTCTACAAAAACCTCTCTCAATTTTTGCTATCTCAGAGTGGTTTTTTCGTGGTGGTGGATTTTCACTTGGGGAAAAAGTTGTCAAATGCAAATAGTTGAAAGTTGTAAAATGGTGCAAATTTCGTTATGCAACTCATGTGACCAAATAGACTATTCCAACACATCCAAATAGGTATGTTTACGCTAGAAACAGTCCTCTTTCACACCCAAACACGCGGAATCGCTCTAAGCTACGTTCAACCAGATCGATCCCTCAAGAATCCAAAGTGCAAAATGGTGAAAATTTCAGCATGTTGTTACTTGGATACCATGACACTTAGAAACTTCTCGTCTAATCCTATGAGATTGCATTGGGCCCCTCTACAAAAATCTCGCTCGGTTTTCACTATCTCGAAGTGGTTTTCCCATGGTGGCAGGTTTTCACTTGGGAAAAAGTTGTCAAATGCAAGTAGTTGAAAATTGCAAAATGTTGCAACTTTCATTATGCAACTCGTGTGACCAAACAGACTGTTCCAACGCATCTAAATAGGTATTTTTATGCTAGGCATGGTCCTATTTTGCACCCAAACACGCGGAATCGCTCTGAGCTACGTTCAATCAAATCAATCCCTTAAGAGTCCAAATTGCAAAATGGTTGCAAACTTCAACATGTTGTTACTCAGATACCGTGACACTTAGAAACTTCTCGTCTGATCCTATAGGATTATGTTGAGCCCTTCTACAAAAACCTCTCTCAATTTTTGCTATCTTAGAGTGTTTTTTCTGTGGTGGCATATTTTCACTTATTGGAAAAAGTGTCAAATGCAAGCAATGCAAAGTTGCAAAGTGGTGCAACTTTCATTCTGCAACTTGTGTGACCAAACAAATTTTTCCAACGCATCTGAATAGGTATGTTTACGCTAGGTATGGTCCTCTTTTGCATCCAAACACGTGGAATCACTCTGAGCTACATTCAACCGGATCGATCCCTTAAGAGTCCAAAGTGCAAAATGGCTGCAAACTTCAGCATGTTGTTACTCAGATACTGTGAAACTTAGAAAATTCTTGTCTGATCCTATGGGATCATGTTGGGCCCCTCTACAAAAATATCTCTCGGTGCACAAGCATCTGACCAATGCAGTATTCGGGACACCAGCATTATGGCGGAGAATGGGTGGACATTGGTGTTACATAGCCCCGTATGAAGGCCTTAGGCGAGGATACCTAGTGAAAGAATTAGACATCGAGGCACAGAAAGAGAAAGAAGAACAACTCGTCCATGAAAGAAGTCTGGGTCAACTTGAGATTGTTGATGATGAAGCAAATGATTGGAACGATGAGCAGTGGGAAGCCTATTTTGAATGAACAGCTCCATGTTTAAAGACTGTAATGATGATAGAAGATATGTTCATTTCAAGTGTAGACGGGTACACTGAAGATGTAATTAAGCACTCAAGACGAGAACGGAGGAAGGTGCCGAGGTTTGTGACACGAGATGCGCTTTGGAAAATAATACCTAATGTAGCCGAGCCACCAAGTGTTCAAGGTGAAGAGGTTACGTGGTATCAATGTTACGGCAGGCGATATATCGACGGCAGTATCAAAGGTACTGGCCCTGCTCCATTGCTTGATAAATGGTTTGATATAAAATATATAGGATCATGTTGTGAGGAAGAATGCTATAAGCAGCTCCCGCATACGTGCAAATGGTACTATGCATCTGAGGTAAAGGTGAGAACAGATAGAGGAGTACGGGGAATAAAAAGAACTTTTGAAAAAGAAGAGAGAGGAGAGGAGAGAGAAAATAAACAAAAATTAAAAAAATTAAAGATAGAAGAGCAAAAAATTAAAAGATATAGAAAAATGGAAGATAGAAAAATGAATGAAGAAAAACAAGGTAAATGGAGGAGAGAGGAGAGAGAAAATGAAAATAAAAGAATTAGGGGTAAGGAATTAAAAGGAATTGGAAAGAGAGAAATAATATTAAGGGGAAAAAATAAAAGTATTAAAAAGATGGACATATTATATGGATTTATAAAAAATAAAAGAGGCAGACTTATGGGAAAAGCAAAGCCGACTAAAGAAAGGAAGATTAAAATAAAAATTAAAGTGAGAGCCTTGGCCATCATACACCGATGGGGAAAAGATGTTGAAGGGAGTAAGAATCGACAAAGTATTAAAAGAAGTAAAGTGCAAAATAGCCAAATTTTAGCAAAGGAGGAAGTGCGACCATCAAAAACACTCGACAAGAAGACATTGATGCACAGGAGGGTTGGCTCTCAAACCGTACGACATCCTTTCCAACCTTGGCAAATCGTACGACATTATTCTCAACATCTGCAAGTCATACGTCATTCTCTTGATCTCTTGCAAATCATACGGCGTCATTTTCAACCTTTGCAAGTCGTACGACATTACTTTGGGTCTCTTGAAATCATACGGCATCATTTGCAACATCTCCAAGTCGTACGCCAAGGGTTGATTATCTCATTCACTGGGCACAACTTGTTTCCTCTGGTCGTACGGCGCCCTTGGTCTGTTGAGATCGTACGGAAATTATCTTGGTCTTTTGAGATCGTTTGGCAGTTCTTTTGGTCTCTGGAGGTCGTACGGCAATTAGACAAGCTGCAAGTTGCACGGCATTCTGGTCCTTCCCAGGTCGTACAACAATTACAAGTTGGAATTAGTGCCAGGTTCTACATCGTACGACAACTACAGGCAAGAATTATTGGATGTGTACGGTATTCGCAAAGTTCCCAGAGCATAGAAAATTTGCAAACTTGTCGAGTTGAAGAGTGCACTGAGATTATAGACATATGGCATCCTCAGACTTCTGACGTCGTACGACACCTTCATGCTCCTGACACTGTACGACACTCTCAAGGATTCGGCATCGTACAGAATGCACAAGGGTTTGGCATCATACGACTTCTCCACTTAGAGGGTTTGCACATCACACGACTTTCTTGCTCTTAGAGATCTCACACCGTACGACTTTCACAGAGGCTTCAAGTTGTACAACATACAGGACCATCCTTTCACACTATACGGCAGTCATCAATCTCTCAAGGCGTATGACAGTTATTAGAGTTTGGTAGTTTTGGTAACCGCCTAGAAGGAAATAAAAGCAACTGGAATCACCGCATAATCGATACAATGGACAAAGGCAAGAAGATTGTGCAACAGAAGTCGAAAGTAACCTCGGCAGGAAAGAAAAAGAGAATGGATGCCGACACAGAGACAATGTCTTGGGAAAACTTAACTGGCAACGATTGCAAGCAGTGGTGGCAGAGCACAGCCAATGACCACGCTTTGAAGATTGTACTACAGCATGCTCGGGTGGATAAAGCCATTCTAGTACCATTTTTTAATTCATGCGAGTTCAAGCCCTAGTTGAAGGCCATGGTAGATAATTATTGCCGACACAGTCACAAATCGGTGATCGACTATAGAGGTTGTACAGTCACAGTTTCCTTCTGGCCGCAGGATTTTGAGCGAGTTTTTGGCATTCTAGCCACTGGGGTAGGAGTGAATAAGCCAAAGAAGATGACACAGCAGCATAAGGAAATCTTGATCAAGCAAGTGTGTCTCCAAGATTTAACAGCCGAAGAGAAGGATACTATATGGAATGCAGGCAATCTGGGCCTCCGCAAACATTACCTGGCAACTGTCGAATGGAAGTGCCTCTTAGATTTAATGAAATGTCGACTCACTGGTGCCAGTCGTGCATCTGACATCGCCATCTGGATGGTAGATTACATGGTAGGGCTGAGTGTTGGCCGAGTATATAACTGGGCAAGGTTACTCACTGAAAGGATCCGGGAATTCTTAGCCCAACGGCACAAGGCTTTTTATATGACACAACATGCCATTGCTCTTTTTCTTGATGATGTGCATACTCAGGTGCCGGAAAGCGGATGGGGTCAAATGCAGCCTCTCACACACCTAGACCCAGGATTGCCGACGGTGTTCTACTAGACGGAGTTGGAACTTAAACAGGTTGGCGAAGGCACTACTGGAGGAAAGAAAAGGAAGCGGATAGAGGCATCGGTGGCAGAGGAAACATCAGCCGAAGAGACATTGAAGCAAGCTGATGCATCAGAGGGGGAACTTATTGATCTGTCTTCTTTAGTATCGACGTCCAGTTCACCAGGGGATGAGGAGGTGTCCATAGCTATTGACGGGTAGACAGTAGCAGCGGTGGAGGTACCATTATTGCAACCAGTCAGGTTCACTCTTCCAGCACCGCCAATGACAGAGAAGGAATAGACAATGACTTTCACTCTTCCGGTTTTGCCAGTTGGAGTTGGGTAGACACTGAGAGTCGTGGCCTCATCACTGGGTGCATCACTAGGATGGGCACCACTCGCCACAATGCCATCATGTTGGGCGGCCACTGCATCAGCGGCTACTATGTCAGCAGTATCCACAGCATCAGTTGAGATTTTAGCTGAGGCTCCTACACTTGAGCAGCTGCCAGCGAATAGGGACCTACCAGGTTCAACATCTGGAGTTGCAACACCTAGGGAACCCCCGGTGACAGGGACATGGGGGACAGTCATAGACGGGACCGCTGCTTCCCCTATTACACCACCAGGAGCACCAGGGGTAGCCCAGATTGACAGTTGGCTAGGATCAGTGGGCCTCACACTCGAGGTGGCCGAGCAGCCAGAGCAGCCGATAGAGAGTCCTTCAGAGGGCTTAATGGGTGAAGTAGGCCCTATTCTCCACACCCAACAGAGCAAGACAGCCTGACTGGTGGAGGAAACGCTTGCCCAACCTAAGGTACCACCAGAGATGATGCCAGGGATAGTAGTACCTGAGCCTGAGCAGATAGCTAGGGATGTACTTCCGGAGGTCGAAGCCCTTGGCAAGGAGGAGGGTGACTCCACTGATGGACTTGTGGTAGAGATGTCTCAACCAGACCCATCGAATCCAATTGGTACATTGCAGTGATATGTGGAGGAGTTGGAGCATATGGGCAGATTAATGATTTGAGTAGGCCAGGTTTCTCGTGAGCTTAAGATTGGCCGATCTCCACTAGTGGGACAAGAGGTCCAACGTATCTGAGGGTTTGTGCAGATGGGGTGTGAAGCCGAGTTTACTCGGATATTCGGTGCAGGATGGCCAGCAGGGGAGACCATTGCGATGATGAATGCATGGCGGGGTAGACCACCACAGCTAGTAGTTCGAGATGCTAGGGTTCTTGAGAATCTTTACCATATTGAGCTTGCATTTCGAAATGTCTTCTACCTCATGAAACGTCAAGTGCTATCCACTGAGGTTGCAGTATCCCGTGGGGTGGAAGCATATAGATTCTTACAGAAGATGGAGGAGTTAGCTGCCCAAATGACTATTATATAGAAAGATTTGACAGAGCAGACTCGGCTAGCTCAGGATAGGGGAGCCCAGTTGGAGGCTTTGGAGACTCGGGTGCTCACCTTGGAAGAGGAGGCGCGACAGAAAGAGGAGGCATGGGGGTGCAGAGTGGAAGACTTGGAAGATCAACTGGTAGCGAAGAGCACAGAGGCAACCAAAACTAAAGACCAGTTGATGAACACAGTTCTTATGGTGAAGGCCACTAGGGAGAGGGAGATACTTGTTGATCGCTAGCTCCGCACACGCACAGATGAAGTGAGGCGACTGCGGGCAGAGCATTCCTCCACTACGCTAGCATCATCTGTACATCCAGGGACGTCCTCACTTCCCCCTCCTAATTAATTTTGTTATGACATTCATTCCCTGGTGTTGTTTTGTCACCTGGAAGACGACTTATTTGTAGGGGGGGATGATGTTAGTAGTATATCTTTACTTTGTTGTTGGCCATAGTCGGCCTTGGTCGTAGTCAGCCAATTGCTAATAAAGCTATAGTTAGTAAGAATAATACATGTCATGTACTTTCGGGTAATCATGTCCAGATTAATGTTAATGTTAATGTTGTTATGAAACGTCGTGTTGGTTGGTTATCTAACCACAGCCGAACATTATATGTAGTCTGTTGGGATAGTTGGGAGATAGTTATGTGCCGATGGTTATATTGTTAAACAGTGTTGATACTCTCTGATTGTACATGATATTTCTGATAATGAATAAAGCTCCTGGTGTTCAAACATGATATCTTTCTAGTTTACTGTTCTGTTCTATGTCCTGCACATGACTAGTTTGCCAGTAGCACGTAGTACTTGAATTACATTCCGTAGGCAAACACATGACAGCAAACTTGTTACAATTTTCTGTGTCAGGATGCTTGAGACTTTGCAGAGTTGGAAGGAAGCTTGGCAGAATTGCAAGAATCCCTTAAGGGAGTTTCCCCACAAAAAATGGTAGTTTTTCTCAGATAATCTGTTTTTGTTGGGTCCTTCTTCTATGTGTGTGCAACTATATTTAGTGATGATGTTTATTGGAAGTACACTATAAAAGTATGTATGAGTGATGGAATTACACAGAATATGTGGATGCTTCTATATATATATCTATTTTAGGCAGTAGTCACTTTTTTGCCATGATCTAAACTTTTGTGGAATGAGTTCCTGCTTGAAGAATTTTTTATCTTTATCAAGTCAGAAGTAACTATTGCATGCTTTGTATCCCAAGTTGTCTGTAAGGCCATCTTTCTGCATCCTATGCTTGGCTGGATTAGCAGAAATAACCGTTTAGCAATATGTGCAACCGAACACAAATAGTTCTTGTGGGAAGTGTCATAAATTCCAATGAAAATCACTATTTAGCCACCCCAGTCACTATGGACAAGAATCCTTTTTCACTTTTGAAATTCCTGAATACAATTATTATCCAAGATGAGATTCTTTACTGTTCAGTATTGCTGCTTATCCCAAACAGACAAGCTGTAACTTGGTGCAAAGAGATTCTCCTTGCAAGTGCAAAATACCACTGAGAAAATATAAATAAACTGATTGGATGATTTCTCTTTACATCTGACATATACAAATCTACGAGCTGAGTTAATGCTATGGGTGCTTTTGGTTGGCCTTCTAGTACTACAGATCTTTGCAATAGTTACGAAATTAATATGGTGCCTGTTAGTATGTGAACCCTTTGGTTGAAGTTAATTCTATTTTGTATTTAATGTAATTGATGGAAAGGCAGAAATAACCTTCAAAAATTAGATGTGAAGATTGTTATACAATTAAGGTAGATGATTTTAAATAACCAAGAGACAGATGGAAAAGAGCTCTTGCTCTATAGTTTTTTCATCTTTTGCCACTTGTGCTCTTGCAAATGCCAATTCTAGCAGCTGACGTTGCAAAATACTTTGTGTTGTTCTGAGTAGAGCCTGATCCTTGCTGACGATTGAAAATATATTCATGTCCAAGAATGACCAAAAATAGATCAAAGTTACTGGAACATACATTGGGTACAATAGCAAAGGACTAGGGCAAAAGGGACCCTAGACATGAAGCAAAAAAGAAGTGACCATTGGAGGAGCTGCGAATATTATCATCAATCGTTGTAGGAGTATCAATGCCAATTGTGAGAATGCTCATCAGGAATATTCCGTGGCTAAGGGGGTCAGGCTGGAGAATCTTAGGAGGCAACTGGTTCCGCACATAACCTTTTCTAACATTCGAAGCCAAAGAATTGCCAGTAGTATGAAAGAAACTGGTGATATGACCTCACTTCTGAGATCTGTGCTGAAGAAGAAGGGTGTGAGATGTTCCCCAATGTCAAGAAGAGATAGAGCCATGACCATTAGAGTGAGAGCTGGGGTGTCATGAATGAGAGCTATTTTGTGTTGCCTATTATGAGAATTGTGTGTGTTTTTCCTGTCACATTATCTATTTTTTTTTATCCAATATTAGTTTATTTCCCTGTTTTGAGCTCTTGAGCATTGTTATGTTGTAATAACCCTCGTAAGGTGTTCGGCCAAATCTAATAAATTTTTTACAATCAACTTGAATTCTACTGTTTTTGATCACCCAGATCCCAAAGTGGGCAAGGTGAGAGCATATGGAGGTAGAATTAATTGAAAAAGTGTTGCTCGGGAAACCGATTGACATACAATTAAAACAGTCATAGAATCGCTCTAGCCAAACTGACTGGAATTGAGTGCAAAAGAAATTGCATCAATGCCAAAATGATAGATTAATTCACCTGATTCTGATTCATGCCATGTAAGACAGAGAATGAACACAAATAGGATCTGGTGGTACTACTGTCTATGAATCTACTACAATGAAAGTATTGAAAATGAAAGAATCCGGTGGAATACCTTTCGGATTATTACAATGGTGAATGATTTTCATTTACAAACATATGTGAACCAACTTAGATACATTTTTCCAATATTTTGAATATGAGATACTTTGTAGCCAACTGGAAAATCAAATGAAATAAATTAATAACACATGAAAAATTTACCTGGATTGAGTAGATATTATTGTATGTTTGCCAAATGTTGTAGCTGGTCCAATAATCTGATAATGGATTCCCTCTAATATAATCCCAGCCTCAATGTTTTAGAATTTGTGTCTATAATGAAATAACAGCAGCAGCAAATTCATTGTATTATCTTCAAGTACTAGTATTGGTTGTGACCAGCACTTGATTGCTAATGTAGACAAAGCAATCAGATGTCAGGTAAATATTCCCCCAATGGGAATCGGCTATCACAAACTCAGCGGACTTACAAGGAAGTCTTCTAACTGCATGCCTCACAAAACTTCAATAACATAACAATAAGCTTCCAAACTAAATAGTCTTTTTTGCAAAGTGATTCCCGAATTCTCCTGCCTGTGTCAGATCTCCTCTATTGCGGCAGAGAAAAGACTCCACGATTCCCGCTGGCCCAAATTTGTCACTCAACATTTCATTATTCAAAGTTTAAAAAGGTAGGAGACCTTTATTGGAGTTATGGCTTCCTTTTACAGCTGTAGCACTAAAGAAATATAAATAATTATTATCAATTTCAAATACAGCAGCTGGTATACAATACAGCACCAACAGCTTGCAGCAGTTCGTCCAATCAGGAAAAAGAATACTCAAAGTATACTTAATGTCTATAACCAACAACAACACATATACTTGCAGCCAAAAATACTTGTGATCACTTTTGTAATTTTTCCTCAAATAATATATCTCAAAAGGGTACAGCGATCCATTGTAAAATAAACCAGCAGCTTCAATCAATAATATTACTTCTTAAAACAATTCAAGCGCTAGCATATACCATGAACTCATCAAACACTAAATGAAAATTAATAATATTTTCCCAAAACCCAATTGAAATCCAAAAACATGAAGCAATAAATTGAAACTTCAAACCCCAAAAACTGTAGTACTGAAAACAATGTCAATTGGAGCCCATTGTCAATCCCTAGATGATATTGCATTGAAGATTACGAGGGTTTTCCTCCTTAAAGCTTTCAAATTTTCGAAGGCTTTCTGCCCGTGGGAAATGAGGAAGATGAACATGCATTCATTCTTGAAAAAAAACAAATGAGCTTCAAAAAGTATGCAGTCTTTTTCAAAAACTCTCATCTTATTTATAACCTTTTTGAGGAAATAAAGTAATATTTTATTTCTCTAATGTTTCTCAAAGTAATAAAAATATAATTTAAGTTTCCTTTTTATCACCTTTTTGTACCATATGCCTAGTGACACTTAAATTAATCACTAATAACACCTTTTCAAATAATTACTTATAAGCTGTCTTCTGATTTTACTTTTTTGACAAATTTAATATTTAATTATTTAATTAATTTTCCCTTTTTATCATCCCATTAGCCTACGGGAAAGATAAGGAATTAGGCTAAGGTTCATCTGCAAACTTATGCTCAAGAAGGGGACATGACATATGCTTTTTCTAATATCAGTGTCAGAGTCAGGGTCTCATGAATGAGAGCTATTTTGTGTTGCCTATTACGAGAATTGTGTGTGTTTTTCCTGTCACATTATCTATTGTTTCTTTGATTCAGTGTTAGTTTATATCCCCAGTTTGAACTATTTAGCATTGTTTATTTTGATTATGACTAAAGGTAGTTCAATAATACCTAAGAAACAGGTTGATATTCCCTAACAGTTAACAATGCTTCACTTCCATTTTTCTAAACAAAATTCGTGCTCTCTAGATGAGGTTCAATCCTAAAGAAGTGTATATTCCAAACAGATAATTTGTAACTCAACACTACCAAGCCCAATAATACCTAAGGATGAAGTTTGGTGTGGTTCATGCCCATGGATGTGTATCATATGTGGTTGGGTAGACCTTGGCAATTTGATCAAAAGAATATTCATGATGTGAGGGAAAATACATACACTCTTGGGAATAATGGAATGAAGTACGCCTTGAGCCAGCCCTCTGAAGAATGAAGAGGGCAGTGAGGGGAGCAAATAATAGCCCTAAGGTGTTAATTATTTCTGGAAAATAGATTTTGGAAGTAGTAAAGAAAGAGAAAGCACACTTTGCTTTCATTCCCAAACCTATGCAAGTTGGGATGGCTATTCAAGCAAGTCAGATGCCAAGTGAAGTATTTGTTGGATGATTCTTCTAAGATTTTTTCCAATGAATTACCAAATGATTTGCCACCCATGAGGAGCATCAACCATCACATGGATTTGGTTCTTGGATCTAGTATGCAAAACAAGGCAGTACATAGATTGACATCCACAAAGAATGATGAGGTGCAACAAGTAATGTATATGTTGGAACAATGTACCATGAACCATAAACATGTTGATTTCAAGCAAAAAGAATGAAGAATTTCTGATTGGGAACTTGGTCTCACCACAAGTTGAGTTTGCATACAGTAACATAGTGAACAAAAATATAGGAAAAACACCATTCAAATAGTGTATGGATATGGTCCTACAGGTGTCATATGGTTGGGGACTAAAGCATATATAAGTGTGATGAAGAGTGCTGAAGTGGAATATTTGCATTTGCAATAAGTGCATAAACAAGTGAGGGAACAACTGATTCAAAGTACAAGAAGATAAAAATAGCACATTGATGTTTACTCACTGGATGGATTTCCAAGTACTACAAGAGTAAACTGAAATAACTTACATAACATAACTTACGTACTAGAAGATAGCGCACAAAATCAGCACACTTGTCTTTATTGATAGAATGTATGCCAGTATAATCATAACATGAATAATCATAGGAACCGTAACACTGACTACATGACTCTGAATACATATAGTACGCCGGTGGTGGTTGAAGGACCAATTGTTGCGTCCCTTCATTATACGAATTATTTCATTAGGAACTAATTCCTGAAACCACTAGCTGACATGACAAGTATGTACCCAACAAGTACATGAAGTATTAAACTAACTAAAGTCTTATTTATAACTCACAACCGACTAAGTACACTTTCAACCAACTACATTATCCCCCCCACAAAGTATTCATCTTCTAGACGACTGAAAATCAAAAATTGGGGTACAAAAAAGGAATTAAGAGGGAGGGTGAGAGGGCGCCCCTGGATGTACGGAGGATAGAGTCTTAGTCAACTGCTACTGCTGGAGGTGCTAGAGCTTTTGGTTGGCTGCCTTTTGTTGCTCCCATGCTAATTTGACCATGTTCACTGCCTTTGCGAGTTTGGCTTGTGCTACTACCAATTCCTCCCTCGTGCTCGCCAAGTCTTTGTCTTTTCCAATCAACTTTCTCTCCCTCTCCCCTACCAGATGTCGTGCCTCCTCGAGTTGTGTCTCCCTCTCAGCCAACTATCTATCCTTCTCACTCAACACCTCATCCTTCATTGCCAACATCCGTGCTTGCTTTGCCAATTGCCCCGCTAGAGTGGCAACTCTCTCCTTTTCCGTGACAGTCACCTGAGCCAATTGCTCCAGTGACTTTCGGATCTACTCTGCTAGCTCTATGCGACTCTGAGCTGCCTGTGCCAGAGCCCTGTCTTGTGTCATTGTGGCCTTGTCCATGAGGAGTGCCAGTTGGCGCCACCGTAAGAAGATGTCTCGGTAGCACTGCTCCATACCATGGAGTGCTGTCAGGATCTTGCCATGCCTTCCTGCTTGTTGATGCGTGTTTTATGACACCACAAACATTCTAGAATAAAGTGTCAAAGATGCTATATCCCCTCTTAAAAAATACCTCATATGCTAAGACTACAAGAACTTACTCAGAAAAGCAAAGACGTGAATGCAGTATCATTTGGATTTTTTTGACTTTAGATAAAAAGGTGAAAAAAAGTAAGGGTTTAGGAGTCCTATGCTATTCCTACGAAATCAAGAGATGACAAGGAATAAGTGAAACTAAATAAACAATACTTTGTTTCGCCATGCTAAATGACAACTACACAAAGCAAGTGCAATCTTCTGGGATTTGTGCTTAAAATTTCTTCACCACGAACAATACCATCAATAGAACAACATTATTCGAAGTAAATGTTGAAGCATCCACGATAAAGCTCAGTCTAACTTTACACATTGAATGAAAAGCATCCACTCAAAGAAAGTATGAGCTAAGTTCTGCTAACCCTTGTTATCAATCTATCATTCTCCTAACATACATTTGAATGAAATTCTAATTCAAATCGAGGAAGAGAAATATGTAACCATGCAACCATTTGACAATGAAAGGATTCAAAGCACCTCATGCATTATGATCTTTATTATCAAGGTAGTCTTTTGCAACAATCTCATAAAACTCTCTCTCTTATTCTCTACAATCTCTTCTAATCTCTAATCTCTAATTCTCTATTAATCTCTTGATATCTACTCTTCTTCTAATGAAATGAGAGAGAGGGGGGGTTTATATAGCAATCCCAGATTACAATGAATGGCCAAGATCAAAATGAGACTAACGACCCAGATTCAACATAACTAAACCCTAATTAGGGTTTCCAAAACATCAATCAGTTAACTGGAGAGAACTTTAGGCACCAGGAGTTGCATCCTTATCCACTTGTAGAGCATTACGTTCGGCGAACTTGGACACAATCAAGCTAATTTCCTCTATGGCAATGTCTGGCAGCGCATTGACGTTGTATTCCAGCAAGTCCAAACTTTCAACACATTCTACAAAAGTGACTGTCCATTTTGGTTCATGCAGCAAGAAAGCATCTCTGACGGTCATGAAGTTGAATGCCTTAGTAAAATTTTCCTTCATGATTGGCCCAGAGATGGTGGAGAAAGTTCTTTGAACTTGTTCTTTTAAATTTTGTGGCTGCAAGTGTTTCTTTCGAACAATATCTCGATCAAGCATATCTTCAACCATTTGATAAATTTTACTCCGAATCTCCTTTGCCTACTCTTCAACTTTGGCACCATCTTGCTTTACCCTTTCCAGGACTTCTCCTTGTGAAATCAGTGCATAATACCAGCCGCTGAAATCATATGCAGCTCCAGCTTCAATAATCCTGTCATCAATCAACCTCTACTTCAGGATGCCCTTTAACTCTTGAAGACATAGAATACCAAAATCTATCTGATAAGTAATTTTTTTCACTTTTCAAACCTTGCCTATTGCCGAGTCCTGATGACAAGACTCTCCTAGACTCGGCAAGTCTGGTGAGTCCACCAAACTTGGCAAATCTAGCCAAGACTCGGCTGAGTCTGAGTCCGAGCCCCCAGGACTTGGCCAAGGTGACTCGACTCGAGACTCGCCAAGTCTTAGCGAGTCTTGTTACTGTGGTTATATTTAGTAAGGCACCTGGACAGGTCTCAGTTGTAATGTCGATCTCCTAGTTTAGTTGGTTTGGCCAGTGGATGAATATTTATGGAGTTATAATCATTAAATTCATTTGAATGATAATAAAGTATTATAAAGTTATATTTTCACTTTATGTATTTGGGGCGACTAAATGACTTAAAATGTCAATTAATTAAAAAGGTGTTTTTAAATGGGCCTAATTAATGCTTTATTATAAAGTCAACATCAAAAAGAATTTATATTCATTTAAATGATTTGAAAAGCCACTTGGAGGAAATTGATCTAATTGAGAGAAGTATATATTGAGCATCAAAAGCAAATAAAATTCATTCTTGATGATTACTTGACTTTGTCATTTTGGTGTTCTCAAGATTTGACATGGAGACCAAGTGTTTCAGTCATTTGCAGCCACTGGAGAACGAAAACTCTTCAATGTATTAGCAATCTTGAGGCTGTGAAAGATCAGCTAAATCATTGCTTGTGAGAACTTCATTCAGGAGTTCTATTTGTGCTTCATTGGATATATAGAGAGATTCAAAAATAAGGGTTTCATCATCAGAGGATTGTTTCTAGGTATGAATGCTTTCAATGTAGTTTCACAACTCTGATATAATATTATATTTACTTTCAACATCTCTCTATTTGCATTTGTTTGGTGTTTTATGCATTATCTAGTAAATATTTCAAAAACTTCAAACCAACAATTGAAAATTTAGCTCAGGGAGAACTAGGGTTCTTATAGTGGTATCAAAGCGCATTTCCTACCATCCTGTGCGAGTAAAAATTTTCAGGAGTAAAAAGAAGATTTATAGATAAATTAAATTAATCGCAGCCTCTGTATACTGGATCGAAGTGTGTGTAAAGTTGAAAATTGAGACGTCATTGCTTAATAGAATAGACAAATTAAAAATAAGCCGCTAACTATTTTGAGGGGCGGCTTAATATCTGGAGACAATATGAGTTTAGGATGTTGTAGATAAAGACAGAGCAAGGAGTTCAAAGCCTGTGAAAAATCACAGCTAGAGATAAAACGAATTTGAATAGTGATGAATTTGTAGGTTTTGCCTGAAGTTATTTGCCTTCATCAATCGCCATAAAGTAAAAAGAATACTCGTGTCCAGGGGAAGTCTTTGGTTTCAAAAGTTGCCGCTACAGGACAAGCATGAATATGACAAAACAAAGTCAGACAAAGACAAAGATGAAAATCGAAACTCCATGATTAATAGTGGTGCTATTCTTAGAAGTCGATATTTCAAGGGTTGAGCCATCCAGGTTGATAAGACAAATATCAATTCAGAGGATTGTCAAGAGCAGCTTCATATTTTTGAAGGTGTTCAAAAGAGACAAGTCTAAGAGGAACCGAAAAAGACACAAGGTCGCATAAGACAAATACCAAAGAAGTCAAAGTATGGAGCTGAGGATTATTATTTATGGGAGCTGCTTGCAACATTTTTCTATTTGAAAGACAAATCTTCCAGCTCGGAAAATAAAGGAAAATTGACTTCCAGAAAAGGACAAAATCAGGAGGACACCAGATTCAATTGGAGACTTTGTTGGAGAATAGAGACAAATAACATATTCAACATCACTTGTGGATAATGCGTGGCCTTCCATACCATTGGCACAGCTTGGAGGAGACGCACAATACATCTAGCTTTGGGCACAACTTCAGCACTAAACAGGTTTGAATGTTGGAGTGACTCTTTGTAAAGGAAAGCTTTAGTTCATAAACAATCAGAATCATGTGATGCTGGGAAGACCTAGTATTTTTAATCACTTATGGAGAGAAATTCTGTAGTTGCATTTTAAATATCATTGAACCAATGTTTTATGAGTTTACATTATCTTCTATGAAGAATTGTATCTGTTGAGGGCAAACTGTGTAAAAGTTATTGACAACAATGGCAACCAATCTTGAGTCTTTCAATTTGCAATTAATACCTGATGAAAAGTTTGAAGTTTGTACTTGAATTGTTTGACAAAATACCATTTGTTGTAACAACTCATTTGCTTGAATTTTCAATCTTTGAATGAGATTTGGAACATCAAAATACATTTTGCTTTTCACATTCAATTGAGCTTCATATGTTTATGATCAGTTTATGAGAAAAGACCTGAAAACATCGTTTACCAACTTGACAAAACAAACTATTTGATGAAATGTCCTAGTGCTGAGACTGTAAATTTACATTAGTTTAGCAAGGGAAATTTAGCAAGGGACATCACACTGAGTTTTGGGACAAAATAAGACAGGGTTCTTATATAATCCTTGAGTATATGATTTAGTAAAAATAAAGTCTATGCAGGAAATCTTGGTGGAACTTAGGCAGGCTATTCAGAACTATGACAAGAGTGTGACTAGGCTTCTACAACATTCGGAAATTTTGGATCCTTTGTTTGCAAAGAAAAAGAAAGAAAACACTAATGCAGATAACCTTATTAGTATGGAGGAAAAGAAGGAAAAATTTGAGGAGGAAGTGGACATTATCAACGTTCAAGAAATTGTTATCATTCATGATAACAAGACTGATTTTTATGATAGTAGTTGTCCACTTGAGCATGAGGATGACTTGAAAGTCGTGGCAAGTCCAGAATATGTTATGGGAGTGACATTGGGTATTGGCACTCATGATACTAGTGCCAAGAATGAAGATTGCATGCAAAGGTTAACCCATAATAGATTTGATTTTCATGACAGTAGTGAAGAAACTTTCCATCAGCATGAGACAATAGTGATTTCATAGGTGCAAGATGCTACTATGGAGTTGTTACATGAAAGTACTCAGGAATTGGGTACTAGTGATGCATTGTATGTTGAAGATGCATGTCATGGTGAGTCTGATTTTCCAGATCAGACCTTAGAAAACAAGCTAGAAGGTTCATGTGTTGGCATAGAATCCCAAGATCGTGAGTTGGATGGTGATACAGTTACATTGGAAGTGGAAGTGTGTGAAGATACTGTTATGTCAGCAACTTCTACCTTGTCAATTGAGCCTTCCGATGAGGTGCTTAGTAGCAGTACCTTGGATGTTGATGTGTGCACTGATGATAGCACACATATTGTTGTTGATCATGAGGTGAGTGATGAGGATACATACTCATATCACAGTGCAAATTTTGGGTCAGAACACTTGCATTGGAGTCATTGGTTTCAGAGTCCTCATCATTTAGTTGGGCAACTTAAGGTTAATGAAATTATGATTGCCATAACTATTGAGCATTTTAATGTTGCTCATCAGAGGTTGGCTACTTTTGGTTGGAGTACTCCTATGACAGATGAGCATGGTGATAGTGGCCTTTCCCTTGCAAAGTTCCACGCTCTTAGTTAAGCGATTGGAAAAATGAAGAATAATTATTTGTTATTACTTTCAGATCATGATTTCCTTCTTAGGTGGGATGGAATCTGTTATGATGCCTTGTAGGGGAAGGAGGAAGAGGTTAAACTCACCCATGAGCTTGAGGTGACTATGGACTCGTTGCAAAGCGCCCAGTTGGCCCTTCAAGAGTCATAGTCATGGTTGGAGGAGCTTACTATGGAGTTGAGTTTGGCTCAATGTCCACCAGCTGCAGATACAATACAGTTACATACAATGGCAGTTGGTGAGGATCTTATATCCACAGGTTGTAGTGAGGATGTGGTTACATCTATCATGGATATAGGTGCAGTAGTCTCAGTTGGGATGAGTACTTTGGTTGAGAGTAGTAGAGAACCACTCATTGCATCAAGTTCTCCTGAGATCAATACCATGACAGATGATGCAGGACAGATTACTAATAGCTCTTGTGTCATAGTGGTGGATTCTCCTGAGATTTGTGTGTTAGTACATGACACTACTCCATCATCTTCATAGGGGACTCGCAAAGTGTCATCTAGTTGGGAGTATGGCTCGCATGTTGATTTTTACCCTCTCTTGGAAACAAATTTGTTACTTCATCCCATGTAGTTGATTTTGGATGCCGGCGTGTTGTGTCTCATAGTCAGAGTGATCAACTGCCTGATTCCAGTATTGCTAGTGATGAGCCATTGACCAAGGTTGGAGCATTTTATCACAACTACATAGTGAGGAGTTCTCATCACTTTTCTTTTGATCCACACATGGAGAATTTTTTGATGCATTGGTGTGGATTGGCTCCGGGATTATACCATCCTTTGTGGGAAGGGTATTCACCATCTTTAGTAGATGGAATCAGTAGTTGCAAGTACCCGAGTTCATCATTTGTAGGGGATTACTTGCAGAGTCAGCACATCCATGGGAGTCTAGCAGAGGATGGAGATAGTTGTTGTGCTACAGACACTTTCAGATGTCCATATCTCCATAGTACGGATAGATGTGTGTACAAAGTATATTGGGATCTAGGTGGTGACAAAGTTAATGTTGCAGTTTGGATGGGTCTCATGGGTTTACTTCACCATTTTCAGCATGGTGAAGTTGACATCAGTTTTCTCAATTAATATTACTGGGTGAAGATAGGAAATGGGGAGAATTTGTAGATACTATTTTTGGGGTTTACATGTAGCATACACTTGCAATTGTATTTCACCTAGACTTTGTTTTTTTTGTCTTATCGTTCCCTTTTTATGGAGAATGTTTAGATTTTTCATACGTAGGTTTGAATCCTCTATTTTGAAACCTATGATGAGGTAAAAATAACCTCATCAATATAATGAACTAAATACCTTTCCTCATATCTTCTAGTCTCCTTTATCTTGCCAATTAATTGTCTTTAGGATTAGTAATCGCTTGGTTTTTGAGAAAAGATGTACAATCTTTATTTTATGAAATTAATTGAAATAAGTTAACCTACGCTAACATAATGGTTTAGTTTCCAAGTATTGTACAAGTTATTATGCACAATCCATCATCATGCCCATCCAAGAGGATTTAACGTAGACTTCCATATAGTTGAAGACAAGTGTCATAATTTTAGGGAGCACATGGTGGATCGAGTTTTTGAAGCTTTCTATTATTTTCTATTAAAATACTTTATGGCTCACTCTAAGCCTCTTTAATACTTTATGTTATGGACTTAAGTCCGTTAGTTTGTTGAATTCAGTTAAAGAATCTTTCAATGGTAATCTTTACCATTTGAATTATAGGATTTTTTTAGTTGTTTTTGTATAAATATGCAACTATCATAAGTAATGATACAGAGAGAGATATCGTTATGCTATCATAATATGTTCTTAAACTATATTTCTGAGTTATACTTTCAATATGAATAAAGCAAGTTTATCCCATCTCATTCTGAGTTATTTGTATTGTGAATAGAATCATCTTGAATGGAGTAATCTTGAAATTACAAAGTGTATGTGATTTGAGGTAAGTGGAGCACTTGAGAGCTGGCCACTCAAGGGACTGTAGAGTAGATAGATAAGTATTTCCTTTTTAATTCTATTGTTTTTATTTTGTAAATGATAAATGTGAGTAAATTTTATTTTCATGAGTCAAGCTCTATTAAGTTAAATCTTGTAGGTTGTAGTTGAGTCTGTAATCTTTAATTCTACTATTTGAAGTTATGGAGCACCCATTCTGATTGTTAGTTGGAGCACCCATTATGATTGTTAGTTGCAAGTTGCTAAGCTAATTTTTGTTAACCACTAGATGTTAGTTAAAGGTTGTTATCATTTCACTTTATAGTTTTATTGTAAGCACTTTCTTTCAAGTAATTTACATGTTGTCTAGCTTACCATTTATGATTTTTAGATTAAACACTCCATGCTTTCTAGTTTAGTTATTTCATGCTTTCTAGATAAATAATATCCTGCTTTCTAGTTTAGCAGCCTCTTAGTTTAAGTTCTATTTTAGCTATTTCAAATATTTAGAAAATTTTAGAGAGATAGTCAAGATTTTTTCTATTGCATATAGCCTTCGAACACTACCCAGTCGATACAATTGATGTATTTTTCAACTAAAGAGATAGGACTTAATGATAGCCTGTCACCTTTTGGTGTCATTTATGTGGAACTTCATTTTCTAGTGTTAATAGGAGATACCTTGAATACCTCTTTTAGGAACAAAAATAGTCCTCAGGATTCCTTTTTTGTATGGTCAGGAAATGAGGCCCCCATGGAAAATTCATACCAAACCAACCTGCCCTCAAACAATGTACCAACCACAAGTAGGGAGGAAGAAGTCTTAGATCAAGAACTTACTGAAGAATTGATCAAGCAAGATCAACCTAAGACTTCCCCACATACCCCAGAAAGAGAACACATAGTTGTAGAAGAGTGTATTCCTTTGTATACTCCAAAGTCTCACCCATTTGAGCAAACTTTTGAAGAGGAATGAATTCCCTTCAACATCATGGGTGACCGTAGAAATTCCGCTAACGCTCCACTGCCGTGCACATTCACTTATCTTATTTTTATCGATGTAGATGATGAGATGAATATCAAAAATATTTCGCCAACCTTCTTTCCAACCTTCCGGGATTTTTCTTTTGAACACACTAACCAATTTCTATTTGAGTTTAAGGTCTTGTGTCAAACATATGACTACAAGAATGATAACCAGAAACTAAAGCTTTTTCCCTCCACTCTGAAAGACACAACGATGCACTGGTTCATGGGATTAACTTCAGGGTCGATAACCTCCTAGGATGACATGGAGTCTTCCTTTCTCGATAAATACTAGAGTTACTTTAGGGTCAGCGATAGGAAAGAAGAGTTGTTCAAACTAAGGAAAAATGAAGACAAAAGCCTAGAAGATTACCTAGATAGGTTTATCTTCTTATCTAAATGATGTGGTGGAGAAGCCATAAGTTTGGAGGTTTTGAAGACCATATTTCTCAAAGGTCTTGATGAGGATGCTCGAAGGAGCTTGGATTTAATGGGAAAAGGAGATGTGTCCCAACTGGGACTCGATAATATCACTAAATTATGTCAGAATTTCTCTCGTATGCGAGGAGTTATCTAAAAGTCTTCTCTTTTTAAAGGTTCCAATGAAATAGGAAAGTTGTGTGAGGAGATAGCCAATCTTAAGATTGACATTCTTGTTTAGTTGAACACCACGTTATATGCAATACAGGATAAAACACGAAATCTTGAGACCTTATCCATCTACTGTCCTAGATGTCAAAACGAACATCTATTAAGGGAATGCCCTTTGGACAAAATTGAAAAAATTGATGTTTGTCAAGTTTGTGAGAAGAGCCATGCCACTGACTAATGTGATATTTTGAATTCCATCAAGAATTATAAGAAAAGAACATCTCTAGTTGAGGAAGAGATCAACCTTGTAAATCAAAAAACTGGAGGAAATTTTTCATATGGCTAAAATTCAAACCCTTCCTGGAGACCTCAAACCAATTGGAATAATAATCAATGGGAAACACCCTGGCCTCAGGCACCACCTCAAGCACCATCTAATTGGGGAACTCACCCTTGGGGACCATCTGAATGGGAAAATCAGTGTTGGGGCAACCCTCAATGTCCCAATCAAACTCAACAACAGTGGTATCCTCAAAATCTTGCTCCTTAATGGAATCACCCTAAAAATTAGTTTTATACTGGTCCCATAAGGATGCCTAATCAACAACATAATCTTTTACCAACTCCCCAGAACACTCAACAAAATGAGCAAGTTAATCAACCACAACTTCTAGCACAACCTATTTCGAACCCAAAGAACAATCATCAAAATACCCCAGTGTGTTCCACAAAATAGGATAATGTTACTAGACTTAATGCTATCCATTGTGGAAATTTTTAATTAAGATCCATAAAAACACTTCAGCAACCTACTATTATTGAAATCCTGGATGAGCCTATTAAAGAGTCTATTGAGATAGTTAAAACAACTCCCACATCTATAGAGCAAGCCCCAAAAAGTACCCAAGACAATACCTTCCTGCCTCCAGCTGGAGCTTCTGACCTACCTCAGGAGGAGGGGGTCAGTCTCCAACTAATTCTTTAAAGGATTCCACTCCTAAAGACAAAAATCAAGCGCCTTTTCTGGAGCAATTGAAACCAACCACGGTGAAAGATACTCTAGAAAAGTCCTCATCCACTAAAATTGTGTTGATACAAGAAATTAAACAATTGCAAATTGAGGTTCCTCTGCTACAAGAAATTAAGGAGATTCCCAAGTTGAACCAACTGATCAAATAGTTGTGTATCAAAACTCTAGGGAGGAAACCAAAATGGATAAATATCATTCAGATAAATGGTTATCTAGCTGAATTTTTGGTTGGAGAGACCACTGCTCTGAAATATGATGACCTAGGTAGTCCACTTATAACAATAACAATCAATGAGGTAGCAATACCTATTGAACTTGTGGACCTGGGAGTAACCATTAACGTAATGATTATTGATGTAATGGAAAAGTTAGGGGTTATTGATTTATACCCCACAACTACAGTCTTACAAATGGAAAACCAATCCATAGGCATTCCTAAGGGTGTTATCAAAAATGTTCTTGTTAAGGTTGATGGATGGGAATATCCAGTGGACTTTCAAATAATTCAGTACCTTACACCTAAAGATAGTTATCTAGTAATTCTGGGAAGACAATGGCTGACTACTGTTGCAACCAAAATTGACTGTGGAGAGGGAGGGATGACCATTTGTCATGGTCCTAATAGAAAACACTTATTCTTGTATCCTCCCGCCAAGCCTGCTGAATATAATAAAGTATGGGTTGATGAACCAAAAGGTCCCAACGTACAGGAAAATTTAGCTTCGCTGCCCATGGTAGTCATCAAACATCATGGTGAAGAATTGGAAGATGAATTAGAAAATAACATGGAAAATCTTACCATGAATTCAAGTGATGAGGAGATGTTGGACGTAGAAGAGATCCTAGGACAACCAATCAACGTAGGCCATAATGAATTTGATAACACCAGTTTCATGGGATTTCCTTGTCCTCTGGAAAATATAATTCTAAAAATGGATCATTTATTTGAGCATGTTGCCAGACTTCACAAACCATACCTCATAGTTGTCCCCTTAACACTTTGACAAGACCAATGTACATTGTCACATCCAACCATCCAAGTGTTAAAACTATTATGCTACTGCTAGGAAAAACTTTGAACATTAATAGTTGGTTGACCGAGTTGGAAGAACATAAATTGTTTGATATCTTGGTGAATAGATCTAAATATTTTGCTTGAAACTACATAGATATGAGAGGAATACACCCAAGTGTGTGTACTTATCATATCTATACTGAGGATTTTCTGAAACTTGTTCGCCAACCACAACAGAGACTCAATCCTACATTGAAAGATATCATTAAAACTGAAATTGAAAAACTCCTACAAGTGGGATTTATTTATCCCATTTCTTATAGTACATGGGTTTCACCTTTGGTTGCGATTCCAAAGAAAAATGGGAAGCAGAGAGTTTGCATAGACTATAAGGAACTTAACAAAGCAACCCGCAAAGATTATTTTTCCCTACCTTTTGTAGACCAGATTTTGGATAACTTGGCTAGGAGAAAATATTTCTCATTTCTAGACAGATTTAGTGGATACAACCAGATACGGGTAGCAACAAAAGACTAGGATAAAATGACTTTTTCTTTCCCCTGGGGAACATTTTCATATCGATTTCTTCCTTTTGGGATATGCAATGCTCTTGCAACATTCCAGATAGCTATCTTGGCCATATTTGTTGAGTTGGTGAATGAGTGTATAGAATTTTATATGGACGAATTCACTGTGTATGGGTCAACCATTGATGAAGCCCTCCAAAGTCTAGATAGAGTGTTGAAATGATGTGAGGATCATTGTTTGTCCCTAAGCCATGAAAAATGTCTGATAATGGGAGAACAAGGAATTTTGTTGGGACACCACATCTCAGCTGAAGGGATAAAAGTCGATCCTAAGAAAATCAAAGTGATACAACAAGTTGTGACCCCAACAACCCAGACTAATGTTAGAAGTTTCTTAGGGCATGTTGGATATTATCGAAGATTTATAGAAGACTTTAGAAAGATTGCAGCCACTATGTTTTCCCTTCTCCAAAAGAATGTAGATTTTATCTGGACACCTGAGTTTCAATCATCATTTGAAATCATTAAGGAGAAACTCATCTTTGCTACTGTCCTTTGTGGACCTAATTGGAACCTTTTGTTCCATAGTTATGCTGATGCATCTAATGATGCTATCAGAGTGGTATTAGGAAAAGAAGATGAGAATGGGGGAAAATATGTTATATATTTAGTAAGAATTTCACTCCAACAAAAAGGAACTATACTACAATGGAGAAATAATTCTTAGTTGTAGTACATGTAATTAAAAAAAATTGACTCTACATCACAAGATACAAAGTAACAGTGTACATAGATCACTCAACCATCAAATATCTCATGAACAAACCTGTAGTGGATGGGAGGATAATCAGGTGGTTGTTGCTTCTCTAGGAATTCAACATAACAATTATTGACAAACCGGAAAAGTTCAATGTAGTTTCAGATTTCTTATCCCGAATTAAACAAGATGATGGTGATTGTGCTCTAGTACAGGATGAGTTTCAAGATGAAAAATTGTTTGCCATCTCTACCAAAACTCCTTGGTTTTCAGATATTGCCGACTACTTAGCCACCTCAGAAGTACCATCAATTTTACATCAAAACAAAAGAAATGCCTTGTTAGAGAAATCACCCCTTTCAAATGGATTAATGGGATCCTATTTCGATGCAAGCCTGATATGGTTCTACGACCTTATGTTAGGGCAGATGAGACCTATAGTATCCTTAGAGCTTGCCATGATGATACTTTTAGAGGGCATTATTCTGCTAAGAGGACATCCCATAATATTTTAGGTGCAGGATATTACTGGCCCTCTATGCATAGGGATGTCAAGAAATACGTTCATCGTTGTGATCAATGCCAAAGGGTAGGGAGACCAACTGCATCTAATGAAATTCCCTTTCAACCCCAGGTAGTCCTTGAACCATTTGAAAAATGGGGATTGGATTTTATTGGTCCTATATACCCTCCACAAGGACAAGAGTACATTTTGGTCTGTGTTGACTATCCAACTAAGTGGGAAAAAGTTCAAGTTCTACGAGTTGCTAGGGAAGAACAAGTAGTTGTTTTCATGTACAATTAGATGTTCCTCAAATTTGGAGCCCCTAGGATGATTGTCATAGATCAGGGTCCCCAGTTTATGTCTAAGGTTATGTTAGCCTTCACAAATCATTTCCAAGTAAGCCATAAGAAGTCATCACCCTATCACCCTCAAGCAAACGGTCAAGTGGAAGTCACTAATAGGGAGCTAGAAAACATTTTAACAAAAACGATTTCGTTAGGAAGGAAAGACTGGGCTAGGAAACTACCTAAAGTTGTTTGGGCTTATAACACAACATGGAATCAACCACCGATTTTAGTCCATACAAGTTAGTTTTTGGGAAAAACCACTCTTACCCATTGAATTTGAACTCCAAACTCTTAGGACACCCATGGAGTTAGGTTTAGATCTTAAATGAGCCTAGGTAAGGAAAGTCTTACAGCTTAGTGAGTTGGATGAACTCTGTTTGGATGTCATCCATCAAACTGAGCTGGTGCAACAACAACATAAAGTCTAGCATGATAAGCATATAAAGGAGAGAGAGTTCCATAATGGGGATTAGGCATTGTTATTCGATTCCAGATACAAAGATCATCAGGGAAAACTCAAAACTCATTGGCTCGACCCATATGAAATTTCTAAGTTATTTTCAAATGGCACAGTACAACTGAAGTCCATTGATGGTGAAACTTGAACCCTCCTAGTTAATGGACAATGATTACACATCTACCATAAACCTGTTAATAAAGTAGAATTTACAAAAATGGTAGAAATGTAGGGAGAAATCCAATGCATTGACTCTGCTATGGCAGAGTCAATATAGTTTTTATTTTTGCTGCTATATCTAAAAAAAAATGTTGCATGTGTATGAATTTATTTAGAGTATTTATTTTTAATTCTTTATCTTCTAGACTTGGCTAAATTTTGATTCCATTTTGCGGGACTTTTTTTTTCATCAAACACAAATTTTGACGCATCTTGCTACAATGCTTTGGAACTTATTGGCTCGGTTGTTGCGATGCTCCAGAACTTGTTGGCTCATCTGCTACTATGCTCTGGAACTTACATGACTAACCTGTGCATTCCTTGTTTTTTTCCTACATTCTGGAGCATCTCTCAATGATTCCTCAAAAAGTCAAAGTCCAAAGTCCTATATTTTTCTTCCTTCTTCTAATTGCATCTTCCAACGATGTTCTAGAAATTTTCTTGCTGCATTTCGGCTGCATCTTTCAATGATGCTCCAAAAAAAAATTGTTTCTTCCTTCTAGCAGCATCTTTTGGCGATGCTCCAAAAATTGTTTTGTTGCTGCTTCGACTGCATCTTTCGACGATGCTCCAAAAAGTTTTGGTTGCTGCTCTGACTACATCTTTCGATGATGCTCGAGAAACTTCATTGCTGCATTCTGATGGCATCTCTCAGCAATGCTTTGGAACTTTTCATCCTTCACCCCGGCCGCATCTTTCAATGATGCCCTAATTTTTTGTAAATTCTTTTCCTTTTTCAAAGCTTTAATTTTTCCAAAGTTCTACACATGCCTATTATTCAAATTTTCTCATCACCTTGGAACCCATGCCCTACATTATCATTTCACCTTATATTATCATATTCTTTCATAATAAATGAAAATTATTATGACAACTTCTTCGTCTTAATAAACTTCGCCATTAATTAGCTGTCCCATCTACGTCATAATAAATTTGTCACCACCCTCGCCAAATCATGCAACTATTCTATTACGTCAGCAAAAGGTAAGTGATGTTCAAGTAATGATAAGACGTAAGGTATGTATAGTATTTTCTTAATGTAAGTAATTCTTTTGAATAAAGATTAATTAATTGGCACAAACCATTCCCTTTCCAAATTTAGTAAGTTGTGTCATTGCATGATTGCTTGAAGTACGATAATGTTGCACATTTTCCCATGTAAAATCATCATGATTATATAGTTAACCTCAAAAAAGACAATTAATTCCTCTCCCATCAGTTGTATCAAAATTATATCATCTTCCATCTACAATTCAGTTGTTTAAACAAGTTTTTGAGCATCACAACATTTCCACATAATTGGGAAGAGTAATAAGGGAAGTATAGAATGGGAGGAGCTAAAAATAAGTCTGAACCAACTTCGGTGGATATATTTTTGGCATTAAGCAACATTGCAGGCTTGTTTCAAAAAGTTGGGTGGTTAGAATTTATGAAGAAGTTTGAGAGGCATGTTGAGCAGTTAGTAAAGGAATTTGTAGAGAATTTTGTAGACGGACAAATTGTGGTGCATAGAAAACATTTTTGGGTAAGTCCTAAAATGATTTCCCATCTTTCTGGTCTTGAAAATAGAGGTATTAATTTGACAGAAACTACCAATATCACTTATCAGAGAATGATATAATTATTTCATAGAGAAGGGGAGCCTCAACCTGTGATAACTATGAGTACTAGAGGACAAAATAAAGGTTTCCAGAGAATTTCTGTCCTGGAACCTTGGAGAACTGTTGTAGCCTAGATAATTAAGTATTTTACTTGTGAAGGACAAGTAGTAGTGGTAGTAGGTCCTCCCTTTTGTCTACTTACCTATTTGCACCATGGAATTGAAGACCCTTCCCTTAGGGTTAATTTTCTAGCATTCCTGTGTGACTCCATTACTAGCATGATAGAAAAATATAAAATTGGTACAGGGCCACTCAAACACCATGGCCTCATAAAATTAATATGCAAATACCATTTTTGCAAGAAACCAAAAAAGAAATGGAAAAAAATTTTGCAAAAGTTTGAGAATGTGGAGTCTAAAAGACCTCTTGAAGAGGTTGGGTCATTGTAACAAGTACCTCAATCTTTAGGAGAACCTTCCTCTGAAGCTTTAGTGCTCCTCAATCTCAGCAGACCTCAACAACTCTTGATGACAAAGCGCCAAAAACTTTACCTTATGTGTCAGAAACCCAAAGCAGACAAAAAATGTAGAAATTGTACATTCTAGTGATGAAAAAGAGCCTCCACGCCAAAGGAAGAAGCAAACCAAAGTAACCTTACAAACAACTCCTCCTTTATAGAGAAGTAAAAGGTTATCTACTGAGTCTAGTGAAACTGTGGCTTATGATACATTGACTGCCTCTAAAAAGAAGAAGCCTATGACTAAAGCACAAACATTAAAAAATGATAATTAGCCTAGTGAGGAGGAAATACGAGAAAGTGAGAAACATGCTAGTCAATCCCCTAGGGTTGAAGAGGAGAATATGTCATCTCCAATAGGACAAGAATAGGAAAGGGTGCAATTGCCACATTATGTGGATATTGAGGATGATCTTATTGGACAGTTGTCTCCCTTAATTGATAGAGTTACTAAGCCAAGTTCACTTGATTTGTCAGATAAAAGAAATGTACTTAGTGTTGAGGAAAATGTAATTAAAGATGATGAAATCCCCAATTTTCCTTTTTCTAGTAATACATGGGATGAGGAATCTGATCAGAGGGGAATGGAATTAGAGAAGTTAAAAAAAAAATTGTTAAGTTAAGATGCCAGTTGCAAGGAAATGAGGAACAAATCAACCAACAACAAGAGGAAATAGAGGCACATACTGCCATTATAAGGAAAAGAGATCAAGAAATTGTGAATTTGAAAATACAAATGGAACAAAAAGACAAGATTATTGAGCAATTACATTTTCAAATTCAACAAAGGAATGATGAAAACAAAAAATATGTGACTAACATGTCTAAAAAAGATAAACAAATTAACAGTTTAACAAACAATTTTATGCAAATGTTTATTGTTTTTGAAGAAGAAAGGAACGAACAAAAAACTGAACTTAATGTCTCTTTGAGTAGAATTGTTGAATTGGAACATGATTTGCAAGAAAGTGATGCCAAACCTATAATGGAGTCTAAAGGAACACAAATTGTAATGGAATGGTTCCAAGGAAAAATACCTCCATTACTGATGAAATTAATGGAGAGATGTTATTTTCTGAAGGAGATGGCTATTGACAACACTAGGTTGAAAAAGGAGTTAGTTCTATTAAAAGAATTATTTGACAGGGTGTATAGAGCTAAACAAGATGCTTGTCAAATAGGTGAATTTTTAGCTTGCAAAAGACCATCCAAACTATATTCTATGTTTCTCAATGAGCAACTCCTAAGATGGAAATTACTCAGAATTTACAACCAGCCAAATGATCCTGATGACAAAGAATTTGTCAAAATATTTGTAGAATCAATTCCTAATCAACAAGATTTATTGTGTGAATTTTTTGTTCATAATTTATTCTTATCTAAAGATATAAATTTTTTTATGTCAATTTCTTTGTTGGTAAAGTTCAAGTGAGGTCATTTCTATCCACCATCCGTAATCAAATTCAATGGCAAGAACAAAAAAGGGAATATTCATAGGTAGAGAGAACTATTGGACTTCAAATGAGGCATCCTCATAGGAAGCCTTTTTATTTCAAAGCATAGTTCTTAAGCATTAAGATTAAAGAAACTGTGAATAGAAAATACAGCAATAACCTTTAGCTATGATTTGACCATTTTCAAGATCAGGGGCCAAAACTGGTATGGAGAGCTTGGCATGCATGTGAAGAGCGATATACTCCTCTTCCCATGTATCTTAAGAAAATAGAGATGATTTCACTTGTTAACATTAAGTGGTCCTATAGAAGAGTAGAAGCCTTGGTTGATGTCCTAAAGCAACTAAAAACTGATTGGATTAGCATGAGATATAGACCCCCACTAACTCTTTCACCACCCCCTATAGTACATATATTACCACATATCAGAGCTCTGAAAATTTTGAAAAATGGATAGCAAGGGTTAAGCTTCATCAAGGTTTTTTGAGAGAACCTAAGGATCTAGACATGGAAGCAAATGACTTTTGTGAACTTAGTGCTAAGTAGGAAGAGCATAGTAGAAATAGGGGAAATGGAGGATAGGGGGCATAGCAAAGAGCAGGAGGACCCGCTCAAGCTTAGGAAGGGGAGAAATGATGAGGTAAAAATAAACTCATCAATATAATGAACTAAATGCCTTTCCTCATATATTCCAGTCACCTTTACCTTGCCAATAAATTTTCTTTAGGATTAGTAATTGCTTGTTTTTTGAGAAAAGATTACAATCTTTATTTTATGAAATTAATTGAAATAAGTTAACCTGCATTAACATAATGGTTTAGTTTCCAAGTATTGTACAGATTATTATGCACAATTGGTCATCATGCTCAGCCAAGAGGATTCAACGTAGACTTCCATACAGTTGAAGACAAGCGCCAGAAGAATAGGCGCTAGAATTTTAGGGAGTGCATGGTGGATCGAGTTTTTGAAGCTTTTTGATATTTTCTGTTAAAAGACTTTATGGCTCACTCCGAGCCTCTTTAATACTTTATGTTATGGACTTAAGTCTTTTAGTTTGTTGAACTTAATTAAAGAATATTTCAATGGTGATCTTTACCATCTGAATTATAGGATTTTGTTAGCTATTTTTGTATAAATATGTAATTATCAGAAGCAATGATATAGAGAGAGATATTGTTAATCTGTCATAATGTGTTCTTAAACTATGTTTCTGAGTTATACATTCAATATGAATAAAGCAAGTTTTTCCCATCTCATTCTAAGTTATTAGTATGGTGAATGAAATCATCTTGAATGGAGCAATCTTAAAATTACAAAGTGTATGTGATCTGAGCTAAGTGTAGAAGCACCTGTGTTGGCCACTCGAGGGATTGCAAAGTAGATAGATAAGTATTTCCTTTTTAATTTTGTAAATGATAAATGTGAGTAAAGTTTATTTTGATGAGTCGAGCTCTATTAAGTTAAATCTTGTAGGTTGGAGTTGAGTCTCTAATCTTTAATTTTGTTATCTGAAGTTCTGGAGCACCCACTCTAATTGTTAGTTGTAACTTGTTAAGTTGTTTTTTGTTAACCACTAGATGTTAGTTAAAGGTTGTTATCATTTCACTTTATAGTTTTGTTTTAAGTACTTTCTTTCAATTAATTTACATGTTGTCTAGCTTAATCATTTATGCTTTTTAGATTAAACACTTCATGCTTTCTAGTTTAGTTATTTCATGCTTTCTAGTTTAGCGGCCTCTTAGTTTAAGTTTTTTTTTAGCTGTTTCAAACATTTAGAAAATCTGAGAGAGATAGTCAAGATGTTTTCTATTACATATAGCCTTCAAACACTACCTAATCAATACAATTGATGCATTTTTCAACTAAAGAGATAGGACCTAACGACATCCTGTCAACCTACTAAATCCAAAATGTTGCAATTTGGGGTTATGCATAAATTGGTCCTACTTAGTTGCATTTCTCTATCAATGTTGTAGATCTTGGTATATGGATCCCTTTATGTCTGTGGCTAAAGGAAAGACCTAAAGGTTTTGGGGCTTTTCATGGCTTAGGTTATCATGTCAGGTTATGCATATTATTCTCTCAAAAAGGCATGTCTAAGAAATCATGACATACATAATATTACACAATAAGGTACATAGCATCATATAGTGGGACCCATCAAGATGGGAGTTGAACTGACAAGATGTTGGAATGAGATGCAGACGACAATCAAACAACACATTGTTGGATATAACGACAATCTTTTGTGCCATATGTCTATAGTCAATGTGCAGACTATTAGTACTTGCTATTTTTTTGGTGTATTGTATTCTTTGACCATGTTTGCCACCACTTAACATGTCATTTTGTAGGGAGAATAGCTATTTTTAAAAACTTTGAAACTATTAAATTTAAATACTCTAATTTAAACTATCAATTTAAATTATAAAATTTTAACTAATTAAATTCAATATCCAGTTTTTCTAAATTTATTTAAACTATACATTTTATAATATTAAATTTAAACTATTAATTTTTAACTAATTAAATTGAATTGAATTAAACTATTAAACCTAATTTCAATAAATTTTATCCTTCAAAATTATTTTATAATTATTTAACATTCTATTTTATTTAATTAAAATTTTATAAAGTAACACAAAATCTTTACTCCTTTTACAAATTTTCCAATTCTTCTCCCTAATTCTTCTTTTTGTATGTTTATCTTTATTCAATCCTCTATTTATACTATTTTCTAATTTTTTTTTAAATTTTACAATTAATTAATTATTTAAAACACTTCTTTTTAATCTTAAATTTCTAGATAAATAGAAAATAAAAATATCAATTAAATATTGTTTTACTCTCTTCCTTCAATATTTAATTTCTAAAATATGTTTAGAATAATTCAAAATATTCTTTAAGATAAAATTTGAGATAGAATATAAACTTTAAAGAAACTTTAAAAAATGATAGTATTAAATTTAATAAAGGATAATTTCAACACTATGCATAATTATCTTATTTTATTTTTCAATATTTTATTCCATAAGGATAAACTAAAAATAATAATTTAATTTTCTTCTATTTAAAAACTAAAAGAATATTTATCATTTATTTCAATTTATTTTATTTTTGGATAATAATATTTTAATATATTTGTTATTCATTTCTAATAAATTGTTTATTTAATTATAATAATTTATTATTTCAAAACTAACTATTATTTTTATTTAATAAATATTTAGCTTTAAAATTAACTATTATAAAGATTTTTAAGTACTAGCATGAAAGGGTCATGACACCTTGCCACCCTAGAGTTGATTGAAGAAGATATTGGGATGTCTTCTACCATAGCCTTAAGAAATTCTTCAAAGCCTTACACTTTCTAATCACTTGTGCTATTGATAAAACACATAACTCTATACTCCATCTTCAAGTTTCCTTCTCTATATATTGCTAGTTCTAGTGTGAGTTGTTATGGTTAGATAGTTTATTTACTAGACTCTCTATCCTCTCTATAATTAGTGATAGTTTGGTCCTAGTTTATTATTGTCTCTACTATTTTCAATTTTTTTATTTCTTCTTTCTAGGTGGTGTTGGGGTATGCTCATTATTGTATCTTCTCTAAGTTTTCTTTTGGTATTTTTTTGTTTAGGGCATTCAAACTTTGATTTATTTTCAGTTCCTTCTAATGTTTAACATACAGGTGATCCTTGATTATGATTGATCAAGGAAAAAATATGTAGAAAATGTTTAGGATGGCCTAGGTATATTTGATGAAGATGGTGACATTTAGTTAATTATACAATAAGTGTTGTCATCTTTATGAGATTTTCCCAAGATGATTGCCAAGAATTTCCTATAGCCTTCCTTTACCCACTTGTAAATGTTATTCATATAGATGGAACCTTTTCCAAGGGAATCACCACCTTTCACATGCTTCAACCATATTCTTATCCTTTAAAAGAATTGATGAGAGAATAAAAATTTCTCTTTATCTCATCATAGCATGAAATAAATTATGTTTCTCCTAGGAAATAATTTAAACATAAAAAAATTGTTATTAGATAATCAAGAGATGAATCTATTTGATGTGCTAATATCTCACACAAAACTATTCACTTGAGAGTATAAGTATATGATGGTCCAATTCCACCTAACATCTACACTTGGGCCACATTTACAAAAATATTTATAACTTATTAGGAACCACAAAAAAGACTAAACCCAACAATTAAGTCACATTATTAAAATAGAAATTAAAATACTTCTACAAGTAGGATTTGTCTACCCTATAATAGATGGCTATTGGGTGTCACCATTAGTCATTGTCTCTAAAAAGAATGGTAAATGGTGAATTTGTGTTGGTTATAGAGATCTCAATAAGGAAAATTGAAGAGATTAATCCCCCTTGCTATTAATTTATTAAGTTTTATATATTTTTTTGATATATTAAGTGGGTTCAACTAGATAAAAATAACTCTAGAAGACCACTTGAGAAAAAATAAATTTAGCTACCATTAGGGATCCTTTTCTTATATAGTTATTCCCTTGGTCCATTTAATTCACTAACAACTTTAAAATGAAAAAAAATCACAACATTTACTAAATTAGTGAATGAGTGCATAGAGGTGTATATGGACAATTTTACTATACATGGAATTTTTTTTATGAATCCATCCATCATTAGAAAACTAGCTTACAAGTTATGAGAAGCATTATTTTTCTTTAATCTATGAAGAGTGTATATGATAATGGTTGACCATGTTATTGTAATAGGTCGACATGTCTTTATTGAAGGTATAAAAGTGGCTCCTAAAATGACAAAGTCATAACATAAATTTCTCCTCTTAAAATACAAATATATGTCAAGATATTCTTTCTTCATGTAGGATACTATAGCCATTTTACAATTTAAAAAAAAAAAATACATTGCCTATGAAAGAAAAATAACCTATGGACCAATTGTGAGAGGTCCCAATTGAATCTTCCCTTCTATATACAAATATATAATTCTAATGAAACTATTGGGGTAGTTTTCGGATACAAATAATTATGAGGGGTTGGAATGCAAAAAAAATGATTATGTTAATAACATTTTAACACCACGTAAAAGAAATCAGACAATAAATTAAATATAATTCCTTTCTTAGTGTATGTCATCAACAAATTTTATCATTATAGTATTTGATATAAGGCAATCATGTATACCAATCATTCAATAATCAAGTATGATAAATAAAATAGAAATGAGTGATAGAGTCTGTAGATTTTATTACTCGTACAATAGTTCAATAAATAACAATAATTGAAAAAACTAAAAAATCTAATGTTGTTGCTAATTTATTGTCAAGACTTTATTTTGTAGGAGAAGATCATGAACCTATTAAAAGTGAATTAATAGTTGAGTTTTTTTTGTCTTAACTAACATGTCATGGTTTACTATAATAGCTAATCTTTAGCCATAAGAGAGTTTCAATTTAAATTTATTATTAAATAAAGGAATTTTTTTATTAGGATAGTGTGATTATTAAATGATTTAGTGAAATATTTTAAAACCATTCTCTATTCAATCTTGCATATATGTGTTAAAATGATGACATCCATGACATCCTTATCCCTACATCTCTCCATCCCTCTCTACTTCTCTCTATTTACCCTATCTCACCTCTCTCTCTCTCTCTCCTCTCTATGTCTCTCCCCTATACCTTTCCCTCCCACCATCTCTCTCTCACACCTCTCTACCTCTCCATCCCACCTCTCTCACTCTCTCAACTCTCTACCTCCCACCTCTCTCTCTCTCTCCCCCTCCCCCTTCCTCCCTCCCTCCAAGCCTCGCCCCACTTCTTGATCTCTCCCTCTGTCCCCTGACCTCTCACTCCCTCCTCTAATTCATTCATATCTGGCCTTATTTGCCGGTTTGGCTGACAAATCCCTTTATACTTTAGATTTGTCACAAACATTTTGGTTTCTGCTTGTGGCTTGCACTGGTCTCAACACTGATGTATTTCAGCCTTTAAGGTTTTGTTGCTGTCCAGAGCAATTTGCCTTTGCACACTGTTGCACCTTAGTCGAGGACGATTGATTTTGATTCGCCTGATTCTGATTCAAGCCGCTTTGATGATTGATTTCCGCGATTCTGAGATTTTTTCGATCGCGATTTATCCCTCCCACCCATTCCCCACCCCCACTTCTCCTACTCCCTCTCACTCCCACCTTCACACAACCTCCCTTCCTCCCTCCCTCCCCCACCCCCATTCCAACCCCTCTCCACCAGAGACCAAGACATGAGGATGGTGGACGGGCAGGCAGGCAGAGGAGACTGAGAGCAAACAGACATGAGGAGAGGTAGAGAGAGATAGAGAAGCAGGAGGAGAGGAGAGAGGAGAGATGGATGAGGAAGGAGAGGCATGCAGAGAGGAGGGGCTAGGAGGAGGGAGAGGCAGGCAGAGAGGGGAGGGAGACAGAGAGAAGCAGAGAGAGAGAAGTAGAGAGGGGATGAGGGAGGGAGGGAGAGGTAGAGAGAGAGAGAGAGATAGGTCTTGAGCTTAGGGGAGAAAGTGAGTGAGATATAGAGAGAGGTAGAGAAAGGGACAGAGAGAGAGAGAGAGGGGTCTAGAGCTCAAGGGAGATAGAGAGAGAGAAATATAAAGATAGAGTGAGATGATAGGAGGCTACTGGATAATGGACGGAGTGGAATATTCCTGGGAATTTAGAATGGAAGAGATGGAAATGACAAATATGAAGGAACAAACCATAAATAAACAGAATGGAATAAAGGAGAGGTGGAATGGAAGTATAACATGCTAACATACTTACATTATGTCTTTTATTCTGCACTTACCCTTATGTTGACACATTCACATGTTTTTTGTGTTTACAATGTCTATTTATACAAGTTTCTCAAACATGGGGCATCTTATCACCTTTGGCTATATATGTGTAGTGGTGAGATCTGAACATATCATTTAAATAACTTTAAATAGATTAGGTTTTACAAATGAAATATAGGATATAAAAGTTAATTCCTCACATGCAATTTTTTATGTCTAACAAACTTGATCAAGGTATTGTATTGTTCATCAAAGCAACACAAATAAAGAATCTTGTGGATCCTTACAATCACATTAATTAGTAGAATCCATCTAGGCGTTGTCTTTACTATAAATAGTTAAAAAGTCTAGTTTGTTATTTTCTACATGAAATCTTTTCTCTCCATATATTTGATATGTGTTGAATTATAGAAAGTTTGATGTATCTAGACTAGGGGATAAGACCTAGTAGTTGAGTGTGTACCAATAGTTGTGAGGGTATTTGTCATAATTTGATTAATTAATAGAACATATTCTCATTATTATTTAAATATAAAAATATCAATAAATATTTAATATTGTGTAATAACTACAATTTAAATAGTTATTTTAGTTTTACTTAATATATATCATTGATACACAAAGTGAATCCAACTCCCCATTGAACATTACTAAAAACAAGCACATCTCGCAAAACCTAATTTCACATGGAGTATGAGATAATGTAAATCATTGCATATAAAAATTTCATCTAAAAATATAACATTTAACTTTGTACAATCTTTCAACTAATTTATGGAGAGACATAAATATGATTACCAACATCAATAGATGCTTGCTAATTTATATAAAAAGATATATAAAATTAGAAGTTAAAAATTTTTAGTCGATAGGCTACATATAGTGTGAGATTTGAGTCTGAAACAAGTCGCATGCATGCAAACCACTATTGAATCATCAGAAAACAAGTTTCAATTGTCGTTTAATGGTAAACCAACTATCATTTAATGTTAAAATCCTCCAAAATATTAGGTAAAAGCCTCCAAAATCTCACTTATCACATAAAAGCCAGTTAAATATTGATTTGACAACTAGAGGGGAACATTTAATTTCCAATAGCACTTACAATCAATTGTTTAATACAGCCACATGCAACTAGAATTTGCAGGGCATCCATGCACAAACGTATACTCTCTTAACATATTAAGATACATACAGTTTTCTATCAGCATAATCCTTGAACCTCCTTTAGGTGCAAGTGCTAATTTAATTTTCTAAGTAATTAGTGATGGATATCACTTATATGATAGTTCCATCTAGCAGAGATAGCTTTTCGTCATCATATTTGAAAGCTGATACAGACCACCTATTTTCCCTCAACATTAGTTGCTCTCACAGTGTACTCTGAAACAAGTTTTGCAAATGATGAAGATTTTTTCTCCAGGAGTTTGGTTGGAGAGTCATATTCAACAACATTTCCTGATTAAAAAGAAGTATTCAATTCATAATTCAAGCATGGGAGGAATATTTTTCCACAAAAGAAGAGGATTTGTAATCTTGAACATAGGAAAATGGAAAGGTTAAGATTTCATACCATCACTCAACACAAGGACCAAGTCACTATCGCAGACTGATGGAATTCGATGTGCTATGTTTAAGACTGTGCAGTCACTAAATTGGTTCCGTATAGTTTGTTGAATAAGCCCATCTGTTGCAGTGTCCACTGAGGCAGTTGCTTCATCCAGTACCAATATGCGGCTTCGCTTTAGTAGTACTCTTCCTAAGCACACAAGCTGTCTTTGCCCCACACTCCAGTTCTCTCCATTCTCAGTTACTGCAGAGCAGACCAATACAATACATTCAATACATTTGCCCTAACAGGGAAAGGAAGTAGTATAACAAGATACTAAAATGATCGGGTTTCTTATTTCAAAAATAGGAGATAGGATAAAAATAAACCGAGAGAGTCAAGCTTTTCTTCTTTTTCCCGGACAATTTCCCCCAGCTGGCATTTCTCCAAAGCCTGGACCATGTGCACAAGCAATGTGAGTATTTACTAACAGAAATCCACATCTTTATAGTTTTGAGCACTGATATTCTGTTATCCAAGAAAGAATAAAAATTGAAAACCAATCAAAATGTATGTATATATGTTTATCCCACCTTCTAAATCTCGTCATCTGAATAGTCTCCCAAGGGATCTAGATTATTCCTTATAGTGCCTTCAAACATTGTTGGGTCTTGTGGGATAATACTTATTCTGGACCTTAGATCGTGCAGGCCTATTGTCAAAATATCAACTCCATCAATGACTATTCTGCCTCCGACTGGATCTACAATTCGGAAGAGTGTTTGAATCAGAGTAGATTTCCCACAGCCTGTCCTTCCTACGATTCCCACCTTCTTCCCTCCAGGAAAAGTGCATGAAATTCCTCTTAAAACAAGTGGGAGATGTGGCCCATAACGCACCTGATTTTGTGAAAAGACTTTGTAAGTTCAGTGATGACAGATAATGGAATCGCTAGTTTACATACATGAAGACAAATAGATTGTTACTAGTAAGTACTAACCTGAAGATCAGTGATATCAATTGTTCCTCTGGATGGCCAGCAAGAGCTTGGTCTAGAATTCTCTATAACCAATGGAGGTTCGCTAGGTATCCGTGAGTACTGCACCATTCTCTCTACAGAGATCATATTGTTTTCCACATTACAAAGGTTCCACATCAGCACGCCTTGTGTAAGGTTAAGACTGAGCCCATATGTTATTCCCAAGCCTGCAATGCCTGTAAATTATACTGTATAGTTAACTTTTGTGAACTGGGGTATCCATCTTGTTTGCTTAAATTAGTCTTATTAAGAATAATGCATCTGAATCAATGTCTTTTCTACCTACCTGGATTAACTATGCTTTCTGGCAAGCAAAGCATGAGCACCATAGAGAACACAAATATAAGATTTGATAAAAGATCCAGCCGAAAGCAAAGCCACTCCAGGGCCCCAGAATTGTGGAAACTGGGTCTGGAAAATCCATCAATCAAATTTAGATTTATATTCATGAATCGAGATTCCTGATCAAAACTTCTGATTGTGGCTGCCCCGGAGATTGATTCTGCAAAATGTTGTATGACAGGAGCCTTACAAACTCCAATCAATCTAACAAGTTCCCTTGAAGTGACTATGTAATATTGCTGCATGCAATGATAGGAAGCATATTTAGAAAATTGCTTTTGTTTATAGTGATCAGGAACCAAAGCCAAGGAACAAAAATCATAAAGATATCAGTCTTGGTAAAATCTGAAATGCGATTTCTATGCTTGATATTATAGATTTTTTTGCAGTAAAGTGTCATCTCTATCTAGAACTAGCCTTCTGATAAACATGAATATCAAACTACTCCCTCTCTTATTTCTACAAGAAGGATATTTCGCATGATTGTGAAAATTCATCAGAGATAGAGCATACCTGATACCATATACAAATTGCAAACACGGGTATAAACATGATAAAGATTTGCCAAGCAACTTGAGACATGACTGCCTCAATTCCCAAAAGCTGTATGATTGAAAAAGCTAAAGATCCCAGTTGAAAAGGAATAATTTGATCCACTTTACTCTGATCTGTTGATGCCTGCCAAAAGTCATAGAGTTTATAATTCTTGTTGTAGCTTCAAACAATTTTCATCTTTTGAAATAAGAAAAACAAAAACTAGAACAATCAAATCTACTAACCCGATTTAGTATACGTCCAGTTGGAGTTGCATCGAAGGACATTGGTGCACGAAATATAGAGCTGTGCATGTTACTGAAAAGTTGTTGGGCACTTTTAAATCCAGAGAGACAAAGCAGGATAGTCCTTACAAGAATGCATAATGCCAAAGCCATATAAACTAGAATGAGGAGGGACTTGCTAACCGGGGGTTTTTGATCTTCGGTCAAAGGGGTCGCCCATGTCATCCAGTAGCTGCTACCTATATCAAGTAGCTGAAATGTTGTGTGTGCCAACAAGATGATGGGTATCAAAGCACCTTTATATGCAGAAATGATGTAAGACCAGTACACCCACATATTCACCCTACCTTTCTCTCTTTCTTCTTCTTGCACAAGCTGTGAACTCTTAACCCCTTTGTCTATTTCTTTATCTTCACGAGTTTTTGATTCAAGATCGTCTTCTACCTCTTTTGATTTTTGGCTACTGTCCTGCTTCTGGAGCTTTTGACAATTAACATCTTTCACGCTAGTTGTATTACTAGTAGATGGCCCTTCAACAAGTACCTGTGATGGGAGGTTCTCAGAATTCTCCATGGCGTTGACGGATTTCAATGCCTTCTGATGTGCACCAACCAATTCCTCAAAATATGTGCTTGATTGTAATATATCATCGTATTTTCCAGCCTGGATAATCTCACCATCTCGCATTACCTATAAGAATGTAAATAAGTCTGAGTTTTCAGCAGAATTTGAATCCTTCCATTTCTTTCTATGAATTGAAATCTTGAAAGGTATAAAATCCAATTAGAGAAGTTCAAACCTACCAAAATGAGGTCAGCTCTGTATAAAAATTCGACTTGGTGAGTTACGTAGATGACAGTTTTTGAACCCAGAATATGAAGTAGACATTCCTGTAACAGATTTTGAAATGGTGAACATGAAGTAGGTTAGTAAACATTAATTTGTCTCGAACAAATTCAATGTAAATAAATTAATTAATTAAATTTGCAAATTCAAGAATGTTATCCTATGTAAAGGCCAAAATGAAAATACCTGGAAAATGTGTGAATACCTGGAAAATGTGTGTCCCCGTGTGAGCATCAACAGACTAAAAGGATCATCAAAAAGATAAATATCAGCATCTTGATATAAAGCACGTGCAATCTGTATCCTTTGCTTTTGTCCACCACTAAGATTTATCCCTCTTTCTCCAATTTCTGTTTGGTCCCCATAAGGGAACAATTCAAGATCTTTTTTAAATGCACAGGCCTGCAGTACATTCTCATACCTGGTTTTCTCCCATTCCCTCCCAAAAAGAATATTGTCTTCAATTTTTCCACTTTGTATCCATGGAGTCTGACTAACATATGCCTTGGTACCACTTATCTTCACAGATCCTGAAATTTTGGGTATTTCCCCAAGTATACACGATAGGAGGCTTGACTTGCCTGAACCAACTGTTCCACACACTGCAACCCTCATGCCTCTCTTTACTTGAACATCTAAGCCTCTTATGGTTGGACTAGGAGCAGTGGGATCCCAAGAGAATACCCCTTCTTGGATCTCAATTGCCATTTCAGTTAAATCGTTTGAGATTTGTTTTACTGCATCTTGTTGCAGCTCCTCCTGCTGCAAAAAGTCAGATATCCGATCTAATGACACTTTAGTTTGAGCAATCATAGAGATTAAATCAGGAAGATTATATATAGGTTCCTGCAGTATCTTGAAAGTTGCAAGTGCAGAGAGAATCCTGCCTGTGGTCAATGGCACTCCTATCATTGTACATGTACCAAAAGTTACAACAGATACAACCGCAGGTGTTCCCCATAAGAAAAATGATGTCCCAGCAAACGCATAGAAATATTTTTTCAGCCAATTACATTCTTCCTTCCTCAATATTTCGAGTTTCTGCAGAAATCTGGTCTCCCACGCTTGCAATTTCAAGATTTTCATATTTCTCAGTATTTCTGATGTAGCCTTCATCCTTTCGTCTTTTGCTTCCATGATCTTTTTATTATAATTTTTTTGCATTTTCCCTAGTGGAAAATTTGCCATCATAATTAGCGCCATGGCTGCCACTCCTGCAAGAGAGGCCAATCCCAAGTTGTGATATAGTATACCCAGGGCTAGAAGAACTTGCAAAGGTGATATCCATATGTCATGAACATACCAACTGAAATCTCCAATACGCTGAGCATCAACACTCATGTAATTGACTATCTCACCACTTGTATGCTTTTGTCTTGACTGGCTTGAAAGCATCGAGCCCTTCTTGTATATAGCGGCTGTCAATGCTGCCTTCACACGTATGCCTGTGTGAACTATTATGAAAAGCCAAATTTCGGCTTCCGCATTTACGGAAGCTCGCACCCACCTTGCAGCAGCACGCATGCTGGAACAAATGCTCTTCAACAAGTAAAAACTGTTCCTCGCCTCCCGCGACATCAAAACGGTGCTGGTTCATGGGTATGAACTGCATATGATGAACAAGCAGTCATCAACCCGGCGGAATGCGTTAAAACATATCCTTTCTTTACCACAACCAACATTTTTGTTATTGACAAGCCGCCACCGGGCATCCAGCTGGTTTCTAACGGCGGCAAATGGTCACCCCGTGAGTTGCCCTGCAACTTTGAGGTGCCACCATCTGGCGCACCAAAGCGGTTTATGGCCAACATCGCTGTGGGCGGCTTCATCCGTACAGCACGACATCCGGTTGAGAAAACCTGCCGTTACGGGGCGAGTTACTTTCAGCATGGCGTTTTCTCGGTAATTTTCCGGTAGATTCGTAACAAGAGAGGTTCTTCGATGCTTTGAGTTAAGGAATCCTCACAAGTTTTGCCACAAAAGCTGGCATAACTCAAAAAGACTGAAAGGAAAAGAGCCAGAATTTCAACGACAAAACTCGGGGTAATGTGTTTTTGTTGCTTGAACTCTTGAATATTGAGGAATAGGAAGAATGCATAAAGACTCGATGACAAGATCCACTACATCCGAAGGAAAAGTGGCAGCTTATCTTTACTTTCTTTTTTGAGAGAATAATATGCATAACCTGAAATGATAACCCAAGCCATGGCCTGAATAACATATTCTCCTTCGGCTCCAAAATCTTTAGGCCTTACCTTTAGCCACCAACATAAAGGGCTCCATATTCCAAGTAAGGTATACAGCACTGATAGAGAAATGCAACTAAGCAGGACCAATTTATGCACAACCCCAAATCGCAACCTTTTGGAATGAGTAGGTTTCAAAACAGAGGATTCAGACCTATGTGTGCAAAATCTACACATTCTCCATAAGAAGGGAAGGATAAGACAAACAACAAAGACCAGGTGAAGCACAATTGCAAGTGCATGCCGCATGTTAACCCCAAAAACAGTTTCTGCAAATTCTCCCCATTTCCTATCTTCACCCAGGTGCATCAATTGTCTTCCCCAAATGGACTCCATCACTACAATCAAGCCATAGATAAATATCAACAATGTTTTTCATTCCCAAATTTAGTTTTTCTCAGTTGTAACTATCTACAATACCCCACATACTCCTATTTGGAAAACAAGTCCTATTCATATTTTCCATTTATAAATTCATTAACAAATCAGATTTCTACAAAATTGATGTTCTAATTTCTAACATGAACGCTGAATTCATAACTAATTGATTAAATAGCCAACGCAAGTATAACTAATTCCAGACTAAAATTGCACTACAACTAGTACTGAGGCATTCCGAAAACTACAAGCAAACCAATTTTTTTCCCATCTAGTGTTCTCGTGTAGGTACCTGAGCATTTATTTACTACACCCAGTTACAATTAAAGAAAAACATATACTAACCAAGCCTCAAGTTTTCGATTTATGAAATCAATGAGAAATCATATTCATACAAATTGAATATTCTAAGTTGTGACACCCGTGTACTCATTGATTGTATACTTAAGGGTGATGAATTTATTACTCCAGAAGAAAAAGTACACTAGAATTAGCTGTAATGTATACTATGAAAATCAGATGAAATACAGAAATTAGGCCAATCATAAAATCAAGCATTTTACTAACATTTCATGGCGGCAATTGGCATGAGCTTCTCTGTTCTTTGTCTGGAGCTCCTCTGTGTTCGTGCTGATATTAATTTGGGTGTATGAAGGAACGATTCGGTTGTGATAAAACAAATGTTTGTTGCGATTATCGACAAGGTGGTTGCAGCCAAAAAAACATAGAGGGGCCTCTATTACACCACCAGTAATGCAGACTGTAACAGGTTCTCATGAATAACCACATATATACATACAAAGAGTCAAGTAGTCAAAATCAATATTCTTGGAGACCACGAAAAACAACGAGACAGTGAGAAGTGAGCATGTTGGAATGAGGAAAATGCTTTGGAGAGGTGGGCTCAAAGCATCTAATTTTAGTATTTTAAAAGTGTTAGTGGATGGTTGATAGGTATATAAAAATTGTAATTGTATTTGTTATGTAATGGGTTTGTTATGAATTAGATCTATTGATTTTTGAGCGGATTTGAATGATAAAATAGTTTTAATTAAATGTTAATAGTGACACATTTAGGTGTTTTTTTTTAATTTTGCAATGTATATCAATGATTTTCTGTAATGTATATGTATGTATATGTTTATATGAATACATGCATGTATGCTTATGTTTCTATGACTGTATGCATGCATACAAACATGCAAAAATCACAGATATATAAGGCTCCCCAAATAAACATCGAATCCAAATATAATGTAGAATTCGGTCATATCATCTCTAAAAACCTACGTAATTGGTAGCTACAAATTCAAATGCTCTAACAAATTCAAATTTGAAATACAACAATCAAATTGAATACATTCAATTGTCAGATTCAAATTTCTAAATAAGAGGGACAACAACCAATGGCATTCACAATTATTCTCCTCTGGTAATATCCTCTCCATACTTCAGAGCATTGAATGGCATCCTTTGCACATTCCTCATATATCCAAGGGTGATGAGAAACAATGAATATAACTTGAATAAATCTTCGTATACAATTCTATTAACATTTATCTGTTTTTACATATATTTATGTTTTCCATATGGAACTTTTAATATGTTGAACTTGATTAATTATGTGTTGTTGTACATGCATTATTGTAAAGGTTGTATAATGTTTGTATGTTACTAGCCTTAGTTGTTACTACCTGTGGTTGTAAATATTTTCTTGCAAGCACGAGAGAACAAGGAGAGGTGGTGCAACTATGTTCATAGTGGGCAATTCGGTAAATGTGTTTGTCAACACACCAAATAATTAAGGATTTTTTGTTCATATGGCTTTAAGTTTCAATTAATTGTTCTTTATTTTTCACTAACTAGTATGTCTTTTTATTTATTTTCAATAATTATTGTCCATTTTTGTTTGTTCTATTATATTTGTTTGTTGTGGCAAGCATGTCAAATGGCTAGGAGGTTGTAAAGAGCATGTCAATTTGCAAGATGACATTTCAGGTAAAGTCTTTCAAGACTTTACTTTGGTTGTGACTTGGTAGACATTGTGTTCATTTATAACATTTGTTCATTTTTCTTATTCATTGTAAACTTACATTTACAATTTACAATTAGATTCATTTCCAAATGTAGCTGTTGAAAAATTTATAATTTCAAATAGATTAATTTATGGATATGCTATATATAGATGTATAGATATATGTACATTCATATACTTAGTTGTCTATACATAATACTTATAATTTCAAATAGATATATGTAAATACAGAGCATTGATTGGCATCCCTTGCACATGCCTCATATATCCAAGGGTGATGAGAAATAATGAATATAACTTGAATAAATCTTGGTATATAATTCTATTAACATTTATATGTTTATACATATATTTATGTTTTCTATATGAAAATTTTAGTATGTTGAACTTGATTAATTATGTGTTGTTGTACGGGCGGGGGCCTTAGCTCGGTTGGCTAAGTAATTCCGTTGCGGCTCTGCTGGTCACGAGTTCTAGTCTCCCCCATCCCGTGGTACCAGAGGGCGTGTCGCGCCAGTGCCACTGGTCACGTTAAAAATTTTTCCAGGTGCACTGCAGTTTATAGGGGGTCGTGCTACCCGATTCTTGCAGTCTAAAAAAAAAATAAAAAATTATGTGTTGTTGTACATGCATTATTGCAAAGGTTGTATGATGTTTGTATGTTACTAGCCTCAGTTGTTACTACCCATAGTTGTAAATATTTTCTTCCAGGCACAGGAGAACAAGGAGAGGTGGTGCAACAATGTTCATGGAGAGGTGGTGCAACAATGTTCATGGTGGGCATTTCGGTAAATGTGTTTGTCAACACACCAAATAATTAAGGTTTTTTTGTTCATATGGCTCTAAGTTTCAATTAATTGTTCTTTATTGTTCACTAACTAATATGTCTTTTTATTTATTTCAATAACTATTGTCCAAATTCAATAAGTTGTGTTATATATAAAACTAACATTGTACACATTCATTTACAAATTCAATAAGATGTAGAAGAAAATGATTAACCAGTAACATTGTTTGAATTTTGAAAGGATAGGCAAAGGATACACACATATATATCGATTTGTTGAATGAACAAGAGACACAAAGTATAAAATGACAAATATATGTATGTTGGCATGTTGTATGTGCAATGGAAAGTATAAAAATAGTAACATATTTTATAGTAAACAAATTCTAGTCTATTATATTGGATAGCCAAATGATACGTATTTAAATAGAGGTCAAATGAAAAAAAAGTTATATATGTATATATATGTGTGTTTGTGTATATACATGTATATATGTATTCATACGTATGTATCTGTATGTATATATGTATTCATATGTATGTATCTGTATGTATATATGTATATATATTTGTGTATATGTTTTTAAATACATAATAATAATATGTATATATACATGCATGATATGCATCAAATATATATACATCGCCTATACTACTTTTTGATAAATAAACCCAAGAAATGTCCTCAAAATGAAAATGAACAACAAATAAATTATTGAACTGGCAAATGGGTTTGTAAGGAAAACCAGTAAAGTCGGCCAACAGTTTACAAATTTGATGGAGGAAGGAAAATTGAGAAAAATACCCCCATGGCAAAAATTGGCTCAGGGTTCGCATGAACCTACAAGTTCAACCGAACCATAAAGGGGTTCGACCGAATTAGGGTTCGAGTGAACCCATTAATTATTGGGTCCACATTTCCCGCCCAAAAAATAAAGGAAAAATGCATATTAAAGGGGGTTTGAGTGAACTAGGGTTCGAATAAACCCTTGTTCACTAGAACCCCTTGGTTCTATGAACCCCTCTTTTCCCTAATTTTTTAATTTGTTCACACAAAAAACCTAATTTTTTACGCTTTGTAGCTCCGATTGAGGATGAAAATGGCGGAATCTTTAGAAACCAAACTTGGAATCAGGTAGTCTTCAGAACGAACTATCCAATGAATATAATTTTAATATGTTTTGGTTTTATTATGTATTTGTTTTTTTCAGTTTTATTAAACATAGGTTTTTCATTGAAAATGAAGGTCTTTGTTCTGCACATGTGGAAAAATAGAAAATTATCAAAAAAAAATTTAAAAGTATGAGTGCACCAGATATTGAAGATCTGATCCCATCAAAAATAAATAAAATGGAATTTTGATATATACAAAAGTTTACGATTATATGGTCGCGTGATCATGTTTTGAATTTGCCGCTGGTTTTGACTCGAAAACCCGGACTAAAAGAAAACATCTAACAAAAAACTATCTAAACCAAGTGGAAGACCAGATATCAAAAGTCACAAATGTAAAATCTTAAATAATTGGAATTTATCCTTCCATGGCGCCATGCCATATTAAAGAAGGCCACTTTAAAACGGTTGTTTCTCTTAAAACCGCTTTTTGAGATGGAAGAAGTGTAATCAATTCCCAAAAATTGTTGAAAAAATATTTTTAGAAACTATAGACAAAATGTGACAAGACTCTAGTTTGCATCATCTTCAAATTCCTCATGATTTAGCTGCTATAGGTGCCCGAATGTGAAGATTTAGTTAAAAATAAAAAATTCAGTGTCTAGTTTGGCCAAAAATTGTAAACCACTATTGTGGGATCACCCCTTGTCACCAAAAAAAACCTTTCATTTACTTATAAAGCAAAGTAAAAAGACACTGCATAAGTATAAATGTCAAATGCACAATTCATGAAAATAACTATAAGTAGAATGTATAAAGTACCAACCTAAAACTTGGGATACTGGAGGAATGTGCAGAGGATGCTTGTCAAATCTAACAATTGAATGCAATTTGGTTGTTGTGTTTCAAATTTGAATTTGTTTGAGCATTTGAATTTGTAGCTACTAGTTACATAGGTTTTTAAAGATGATATGACTGAATTCTGCATTATATTAGGATTTGATGTTTATTTGGGGAGCCTTACACCAGTATTTAATTGTCCAGGTACTTACAGGAATGAAGTAAATACATGTTTCTATTAGGGAGTGTATGAAAGACTATGCATTTCAAATCCCATAGAGTTAATAGGAGATTGTGATTATGTCATGTAAAGAACCATTAAGTGTGCATGTGCAGTTGTTAAGATAATATGTAATGAGGGATAAAAATTTGCAAGTGAGGGTATTTGTAACAATAAAAGTTTTAAATTAAATTGTAAATGAGTCTTTTTATGTGCAAGTTGACTTTTTCTATAAATGCAAATACATGTTTAGTTGTCTATTATGATTGGTTAGTTACACATTGTGTTATGAGCAGTCATTGGTGTTGTTACAATTTTTTATTTGATAAAACAAATTTTTTTAATGGATCAAAGTGATTTTTTTTTTGGGAGGTGGAGTGAGCATGGAGGTGGCAGTTATTCAATGGGTTGTGGTAACTAGGTCTTCTCCCCTATTGGAAGAATGAGACAAGCAATTTTTTTTGTCTTGATTGGAATGTACTACACAAAATATAAAGAACAATGAGAAGGTGTATTTATTGTGCTTTTATGGATCAAGTAAGATTCAAATTTAGGACATTCTTTTGTTGTTGGAGTGCTCTATCAACTAGGCTACTATGCCTTATAGGACTAGTCCACCTTTGATCCAGATGTGGCTTATTTCTAACACCCCTGTTAAGCCACATTGGTGCTTGGGGCTCCTAGCCTGGTTTGGTTATGATACCAAAATAGAAATATAACAACATAAAAACATAGAGAATGGAATAGTTGAAGGACTTATTGATTTATTCATCACCAAATTACATTTTATATGTACAAGATAACTCAACAACTTCCTATAAAATTGCTATAGATTTTGACAACTAACTGATGTTGATCAATAGCCAATTGATGATTATAGACTACTAAATGAGAAAATAACATACAATCTACAATCCTTCTAACTAAAAGACTAACAGACACATCTACAATCCTTTATTGGCACATGTTCACACACACACTCACATTGTGGGCATAATTCAGTTATGAATCAATCTCTAACAATCCCCTTTAATGAATAATTGAATTTTGATGGACTTCAAGCATATCTCTATATGATGCAAATTTTATTTGTCCAATGGCTTAGTGAATGCATCAACCATGTTGTCATTTTTTTTACAATAATGTAACTCTATCTCTTGTGATTGGATATTTTCTCTTACAAAATGATGTTGAGTTTCAATGTGTTTTGATCTTGCATGATAAACTAAACTGTTAGCCAATTCAATTGAACTTTGATTGTCACACTTCATTGGAGTTGTTCCTTCTTGATTATATCCCATATCTTCAAGTGTACACCTTAGCCAAACAAATTCACAGGTAGCACTACATAATGCTTTGTACTCAACTTCAGTAGATGACAAGGAAACAACTGGTTGCTTCTTACTACTCCAAGAAATAATGTTTGGTCCTATGTTGAATGCATAACCAATTGTTGATTTATGATAGTTTGGATCACCTACCCAATCATAATGTAAACAACCTGTCAATTCAAAATTCAAATACTTAGTATATTCAATACCAAAATTTATGGTACCCTATAGGTATCAAATGACTCTCTTTGCTACTTACCAATGAGTCTCAAGTGGTTTAGCCATGAATTGGCTAAGTATGTTGATTGAATATGCAATATCAAGTCTTGTTGTGGTTAAGTAATTCAAACTTCCCACCATCTATCTATACAAATTCCCATTTACTTTTGTAGTACTAGTACCATTATCGATAGAAAATTTGTTTTATTCTAATGGAGTAGATATTGCTTTAAAATCCTACATATTAAAACTTATGATCAATTTCTTTACATACTTTAACTAATCAAATTCTTCCATCTTGTCTCCATACTTCAATTCTTAAATAATAATACATTTTTCCAAGATCCTTCATTTCAAATGTTTATGATAAATCTCTTTTGATTTCATCAATAAACTCTATAGAACTTCCTGATATGCTTATATCGTCAACATATAATGAAATCAAAACAACATTATTATGTTCATATTTATTTATACAAAAATTTGATCATTTTTACTCTTTATAAACCCTTGTTGAAAGAAAAAATTATCAATTTTCTCATATGATATGTGACCTTAGTGCACATTTGAGACCATACAATGCTTTCTTTAACCAACATACCAAATATTCTTTTCCCTTCTTCACAAATCCTTTAGATTGAACAAGATATATTTCTTCTTTTTAAATCACCATTTAAAAATGTTGACTTAACATCTATTTGATGTAGATCCTGGAATTAAACTTAGTAGCAAGTGCATTCACAAGTCTAATAGTGTTCATTTTAGCAATAGGTGCAAATATATCTTCATAATCTATTCCTTCTTTTTGTGAATAACCTTTTGCAACCAATCTAGCTTTGAATTTATCAATAATTTCATCAAATTTAAACTTAGTTTTGAACAACCATTTAGAGCCTATAGGAATTTTATTGCAAGTAATTCAATTAGTTCCCAAGTGTCGTTATCCATAATTCAATCATAGTATTCTTGCATAGCATTCATGCATTCTTTATGATACTTGGCTTCTTAATAATTATGAGATTCATGTATACTCATTATTTGAGCCATTAGAGGATAGTCATTTACCTGGTTGGTGCCTTAATTTTCCTTGTTGATCTTAATGTTTCACTATTGGATGGAGTAACTTCAAGCCCACTTTGATCATGATTTTGGTGATCTGCAATAATATTCACATTTTCTTCTTCAAGTAGTTTCTATGAAGTAGCACTTTCTTCATTTTCTTCCTTTTGAATATCATCTACATATTCATGAAATATAACATCTCTACTAGCAAACAATTTATGAGTAGTAGGATATACATTTTGTAGGCCTTATGATTAGCACAATTACCAATGAATATACATTTGATTAACTTTCTATCAAGTTTCCTCCTATTTTCTTTTGGAATATGACAAAATGCCTTACTTCCAAAAATTCTCAAATGACTTACAATAGGTTTAATACCAATGAAAGCTT
>VDFB02291054.1:0-45684 GCA_007258455.2 Sequoia sempervirens
TTTCTTAGTGCAGGTCACCACCTACTGAATTCCACTTGTGGAATTCCATAGTGGTGACACCGTCGACTGCAGCTTCTGCGTCAGTTTTTCTGCATCATGGTGGCCTACAATCAGTCGGCTTTTGCAAGCACTTGGCCCACATTGTGTTGGCATCCACAACCTTAATCTCTGCACTCATCAAGCTTCCACCTCTCAGGATTCCGATTTTAGGGTTTTTGTGCTTTAACCAAGGTATCTATCACATTTATTGCTACATTAATAGTGGTTGTATTTGACTAGGGTCAAGTTTGGGTTCATTTCCACCTTGTAGGTTTGGTGATTTTGACGACCTTGGTTTTTCCTACGATCTTTGGGTGATTAGATTGTGTTGTAGCCATGCAAATCATTTCTTCGATTGTCCAAGCTTGAAACATGTATGAATTCACCTCCATTTAGGCCTTCATTTCATTGATGTTTTTCCTATTAAATTTTTGGGTGGGGTTTGCATCTTTCATCGAAAATGTTTTTGGCAATTTCACAAAACTCAAAACATGAGAAAACCCCTCAAACTTTGAAACCTCCCAGTGGAAATCCCCTTGCGAGATTCTGCCCCTATCATGCCAGGAACTTGGCTTAGAGAATGGTGGCTTTTGCATATGCTAAGTCCCCATCCCACGTGATTTTTCTTATGGATTTATGTGGTGTTCATGCCACTTCCCTGGTTTGGCCACCTTTGGCTTCCGCACGAGGTCTTTGGCATTAGATTTAAATGGGAAAATCATTAATCCCTACATGTTTATTACCTTGAAGGTTCATTTTCCAGCGTGCATAGTTGGACAAACTCAAAATTACCAAGTGTGCAAACTTCGCAGGAATGGTCATGCGAAATTCTACTTTCGGGATGCCACATGATCCATGCCATGCATATGGCTCAAACACTCATGGATGTCGCTCTTGTAGATTTTGCACTTCATTTTCTTGTAATAGTAAAAGCAATTAAATATCAACATTCGAACATTCACACATGTGTTTCCCCATGTGCATAAATGATCTAAACTAAAATTGCGAAGTGTTGGACCTTCACGGGAATAGGAATATCATTTGTGGGATGCCATTTCGATGTGCCAATTTATGGAACAAACATCGACGACTTCCAACCTGATGGTTTTCGCATTAGTTTATTTCACATAAGTACAAATGGATGCAAATGCTGAATGTTAAATGATGAAACCTTCGAGTATTCATTTTTCCACGCGCCTAAATGGACAAACTCAAAATTTGCCAAGTATTTGGTCTTTGCGGAAAATATTTTGCGAGATCTCATGCAGGAGATTCCACTTATGGGTTGCTACTTCACTAGCACCATTCAACTTAGCTTCCACATTCTCCCAGCCCGTGACCCTTTGGCATCTACATACTCCTAGCCCGCAAACCTTCAAAACTCACAAAATATCAGAAACTTTCCCAAATTGCTAAATTTAATAACTTTTCTCTGACATTGGATGTTTTATGATGATTGTAATCCAGATGATGTATTTCATGATCAGACTAACCACCCTTTTTTTGCTTGATCAACATAACTCATTATGCATTGTTCTTGGAGGTTATATGGAAAAGGGTGAGAAAGCAGGAAAGATTGAGAAAGAGAAATTAGCCAATATGAAGTACGAGTTCCACAGTGTTGATATCACATCAAGGATCCTATCCGACTAGGAAAAGATATCTGATACTGACATCGAACATTTAAATGTTGATGAGTTATGAGAGCACACCCTCATCAATCTGAAGAATGATATGGCCAAGAAGATCAAGAAAAGTGGTATTGCACACGCAACTAGTTTCTTGCCATCCTTAATCATCCCTAAAATTATTCATGGATGTCAAGAATTCTACCATAAAGAAACTCGAAGGATAGAAACATATAATGGGTGGATAGTAGCCGACTTGTCCCCTCCATCCATTGCTAGGGTCTTTGGGATCCCATCCTTTGCAGAAATGGAGGTGTGTTCAAAAGAATATGATCTCAGTGGGTGGAAAACCAATCCCAAAGGTTGTGTGCAAGTCATCATCAAGAAAAGGATGCACCCTCCTCGACCTAGTGTCGAGAAGCTCCCAAAGAAGTTGTATATAAGTAATTTTGTGGCAGAGGTAAATGATTTCATGATGTTGCTAAGCAGGGTGGTGAGACTCCCCATCTCAAATGTATTTGAATAATGGATGTACTAATTTGTTGAGGAGATACTAAAGGGAGAGACCAAATTCAATTGGGCAAAGACTATCAGTGGCAACATCCATACTTAGTATATATCACTTAATAAGATGACTCAATTCTACATGACCTCGTATGTCATCTACTTGCTAGCAACAAACGTTCCTTATAGGGGCTTAACGTGCAAAGGGAATTTTTGGACTGGCCTGAAAGAAAACATTGTCTATGAGTGCTACCCATAGTTGTAATACAGGAACTACAAGCATAATTACAAAAAGGTGAATGATTCTTTCATCATGCACATTGTCAGATCTTTGGTTGGTGACTTTAGGAATAGAATGTCATTCTCCACTAAGGAAATTGTAAATAACTTTGGTTATTAGTTTATCCAATACCCTAAGTTCACATTGAGGGTTTCTCAAGCACTCCATACAAGCTTCCAAGGTACCCCACAGATAAAATGGTGATATTGGAGTTAATAATACAACTTCACACTTCTCATCAACTACTACAATTGAAGCATAGGGCCGGGGTGCCATTTTCCATAACTCTAGGAAGGGATTTATATTCTTTCCCATTCATAATATCTAGAAAAAGCTCAAATAAAAAAAATCAAGAGTTTGGTTTACTCTTCCACACTACACGGGGAAATGTGGATCCTCTAGGAAAGCTAAAAAAGCAAGTTGGGAGGCAACATGCTCACCAATGGCATGTGGAAAACTTATGGGAAAATTGTGAAGACAACCACGATATTAGGAAAAGAATGTAAATGAGGGTGTCCTTGAAGTTCAACAAGAGTCTGGAATTATACACTATCCTTGATCAACTAGAAGAATATGGTGATGGCTTGGACAAAGAGGCTCACAAAAAGGTTGCAAAGCTCCCTCTTTTATTTATTGATTGGATTGAGAAAGAGGAGACAAATATCGATTTTGTTACCCATCTAGTGCTAGAAAGAATGAAGAAGTCTCTTGATTCCCATATCGCTCGATTGGAACAAGGGGTAGCTATAACTTATGGTGAATGGGAACATGAAAAGGCTTAGGGAAGTGATGATGAAGAGAAGACCAAAGATGAAGCTCCTGAAGGAGGTTCTCTTGAAGCAATCTCATCAAGAAAAAGCACCATGTCTCCTCCTACCACCCAGTCTCAAAAGAGAAAGGAGGTACCAAAGAGGAAACTGAAAAAAATGCATTGGGTTTATGAGAGGAAGGTTTTGGAAGGACACATGCCTATCTCCAAGAAGGAAAAGAAGGGTGGTACATTTGTAATGGAAACCATTAAGGAGGAACTATCACCACCTAAGGAATATTCTCAAGATCAATCACCCACTCACCCATCATCACCACCTTCATCCACTGAACCACTTCCATCCACTTTTTCTCCACTCCCACCACCCATATCTTCTCCACTTGTTGTGGAAATTTATGTCCATCTTTCATCCACCACTCCAGCCACTTCCATGATTTTGGTTAAGTCTTCTTCCTTTGCCACATCATCCCCTTTTTCCTCCTACTTTCCACATCCTCATCACACCTTCTCTACATTTCCACCTACTCTCCCTTTTGTCCCACCTTTTGTTGCCTCTCTACCTGAAACTTTTGTTGCCATATTTGAAGAATATGCCTAAGGGTTTTTCGAAAGCCCTTTTATCCCTAGATAATAGGCTTCTCATGTCTCAAATTTCTACTACCCTTCATATTCCTCCTCCTCCTACCATGGAACCATAAAAAATGGAGAATATTGAAAAAATATGAGAGGAGATGCAACAACATGAAAGGGAGAAGCTCAAAGATGTAATCGACATGGGTGATGACTTTGTAGCATCTGAGCTTGAAGATCACATGGAGGAGTCGGGTGAATGCTTCAAGGTTGTGGAGCCTGAGGGGGATACTGATGATGATGATGATGATGATGAGAGGAATCTAAGAGGGAATAAAATAGATGAAGCTTGTGAGGAGCGACATCACAAAGAAGAAGAGATTCCCAAGGATAATAAAACACAAGAGGGGATGCTCAAAGAAGAAGAATCTAAAAAGAGGAAAAGAAGGAAAAGGGAGCAATGTTGATTCTACTCAATTTGAGAAAGCATCAAAAGAGGAGCATGTAAAGGAAGAAAATAATCAAAGGAAGAAAATATAGTCAAAGAAATGCATGGGGATAAAACAAAAATGCAACACAAAGAAAGGCAAGAGGAGTTGCAAGAATGTGAGATTACTGCCACATCTTTGATAGAGTAAACATCTACTCCTTCTTGGTTAGAATAACAGATAAAAGAAAAATCTCCTATGGTGTGTGATCTTTGCACCCACTTTGAAGCTATCATGGTGATTGTGGACCAACAGTCAAAGGAGAGGAAAAAGGCCAAGGTTTGATCACGTATTACTAAGGATGCATTGGGTTCCCACATGATCCACATTGCCACTCCAGTAGTGTACAAGAATGTTGTGACTATTTCAAATTTTGATTACAAGGTGACCTCAATAGACATTGGCCCGACTAGCATAACACAAGAGATCGATGAGTTCCAAGGGTCAGTGATGACCATTTTACATAGAATGGATAAGGATCAAGCCACAAAAAAGGAGTTAAAGGCACAAGTGGTAGAATTGACTGCCTTTATTCAACAATTGGTTACTCCTAGCCAAAAGATCCCTGTAGAGATGTCTACTCTCGCCATCTTGTCCATGGAAGAAGTTATCAAGGTAGAAATACTAGAGAATTGGACAAAGGTCACCTAAGAATAAATTGATCATGTTGCAACTATAGTTGACAAGGTGTTCGATGTAGGAGTAGAGATGCATAAAAACTTCTTGATTTTGAAAGTAGAAGTTGATAAAGATATTGAAAACTGCACTGCCTTCGTGAAATACTATGAGCTCACATACCCAAAGTTGTAGGTCATAAGAACCTTGTCTATAGAAATTTTGGAGAAGGGGCAGATTTTTACAAAGAACATAAAACAACCTTAATTTTGGATCTATGCAATTGATTTCTACAAGGAAAAAATTTCTAAAGCTTTGTCGAAGTTAGAAATAGTTGTAGATAGGATCAATGATCCCTTGCTCTATTGTGATTCATTTTTGGGGCTCTTGGTTGGAGTTGTAATTTTTATAGAGAAGTTGGATGTTGAAGTTGTCAAGAAAGCTTGGAAAGTGGGAATTCACAAGGGACCTACAAATGGCCTAGATGGTGATTTTATGGATATGGTTGCAGGGCATTTTCAAAATCAGAGGAGTTGATCAAACAGAGAAGGACTTGTGTGAACCTACACAAGGAGTTGTTGGTGGAGTTCAAAGTTAGTGTCTTCAAAATCAATAGAGCTCGGCTACAACCTCACCAACAACTTTCCAAAACATTGACTAGTTTTGTTAAATATGTAATAAAAGAGAAAGAAGCTAGAAATATTATAATAGAAGATAAATATCTATAATTTCTAGCTACATGAAAAAATTAGTTATCTCAAAGTGCACGTGCACCAAGTTTTGGTGGATTTTGTAGAATATTTCATAATATAAAATATGTAAGGATATTTTACATTTTCCTAGGTTCATATGTGATCCTATTTTATATTGGGATTAATCATAAATGTATTTGATGTACCCTAAAACCTAAAGGGATATTAAATCTTGTCCATTGAATTGGATTTAATCGTGGTCATTGATTTGCAATTTAATATCTATAAAGGGAAGCCTCCTCTCATTTGAAAGGGGTCGAGAAGAATTATTGTAACAGACATTCTAGAGAAATTCAAGTGAAGGCATTGAAGTGTTGGTGATTTCCTTGTGTTGTTTGGATGTATGCATGATTCTATCTTCCAGCTTTATTTTAGCATTATTAGCTTATGTTCAATTTTAATAATGACAAAGTGTTAGGATATTTTGATGAACTTCCTGCTCATACCTTTTATAATTTGTTGATGGTAAATTTCTTTGCAAGGTTATTTTGAGCTGAATTATGCACTTAAGTTCAACCATGTGTGTTTATTCATTTATATATGGATGTTACAGTTTGAAAATCTGAAGGTTACCTCTAAAGATTGCACTTGTTCTGTAGCACTGTAGGTTTACTCTCAGTTAAGAAGAGCTAAGTTTTAGGGAGTTTGTCTATCTGAAGCATCATCCATTGTTGCAATTATCCTTAGGTTCTAAGAATTAGGATTTCTCTTAAACCCTCAACTTTTTACTATTTCTTGATAAATTAATGTTAGTATAGGATTAAAACATCACCCATATTTCCATATTTGATGATAAAAGATTATTTTCAGACTATTGTTCTAAAATTATAGCTAGGGTTTTAACTAGTCATCAATTTTTTTGAAACCTCATTGCATTCCCATAGGCTTCCAATCTTTTTTTATTTATTGATTAAGCAGGGAAAGGGCCCCGTCCCTTACAACAAAGTACAACAATTAGAGAACAGTATCTAGTCAAAATAGCCATAAAAGGAAGCCAACAAGAAAAGCTTCCCCAACATCCCCATCAAAAAGCTTAACCAATTCCCTCACGGTCAAATATTTTAGCTTTATCATAGATATCAAAAAAATACATATATTTTGTATTCAGATCCCAAAATTTAAACTTTTAATACTATATAATACTAGAAGTAACATCCATGCATAAACTAGAACTACTAACAAAATAATAACTAAAAGTTTGATAGTCCAGGAACCAAAGGACAACACCAGTAAAAGTATCACTAGGAGAAACACCAGAGAAAATCATAGAAACAAAACAAAAAGCAAAACAGAGACCAAGGATCAAGCATCCTCAATCAGACACCAGGCTTTCAGAAGGTCATTGACAATGTCTTCCACTTTCTCTTTTGGCTCCATCTTGACCGATAAGTCAACCATCTCATCCATCAACTTTCTCTTCTGCTGATTTTTAATTTTACCTTGACCCGAGACCATAGCCATGATATCCTTCTTCATAACCGCATCCACCACCCTGCAGAGACTCTTCACTGCTGTTTCCAGAGTTTGGATTCTGCTTTCCTTATCCTCCTCTTGCATCATCTTTTCCAGCCATTCTAATCTCTCCTCCATCCTCTTGATTTTTACATTATCAACTTCATCAATCCTCTCTTCCTCATGGTATTTTGTTTCCATAACTTCTTGATAATTTATTGCATTAACATTTTCCTCCCTCCCCTCAATTGTCCTTTTCAGCCTCATGAATTTCCTCTTGCTGCGACTCCCCTTCCACTTCCTCATTGTCATAACCATCCTCCTCCTCCGACTCAAAACTTTCCTCCACGAAATCTCCTCCCAAACTATCTAGGATTTCCTCCATAGAGGAATCCCTGTCTTCCTTCACCATCTTTTTTCCTTTGCTTTCCTACGACCCAGAAGCACATTTTTCCTCTGAATCCTTAGACTTTTTACTATTGTCTAACCCTTTAGAAGCAACCAAAGCAAGCCTAGTAGATCTTCCACCAACCAATGTTGAGCACTCAGGGTTTTCATTGTCATCAGGAATTGTGATAGTGTTGGCTTCCTCCCTCAATTCTTGGATAACCAACTTCCTCTTTTTATTCTCAACAGATCTGATGAAGGAAACACTCCTTTTTTTAGGAGTGACTTGTAAGTGTTTAGCCCATAATGAGTCCTCAGGGTTAGGAAACTTTTTAATGGGATTTTTAGCAAGGGTATGAGGGCGACTCTCTATGAGTTTTATTTTCACAGAGCTCTTAGGGGCAGGGTTTTCTATCAAATTAAGGGGGAGATTCTTTTGAGGAGATGTAGCCAACACATATTTGAAGATAGCTCTAATTAAGCCTTGGTGTAACGACAGATTTTCCCCATGGGTAAGGCTTTGACTCAGGGAAGAAAATAGAAAAAAAGGAAGATTTATCTTTTTGAGATGAAGAATATGGTTAAAGATAGGGAAGTGATAACCATGCACAGACTGGAAATGACCCTCCATAGTAAAATACTTCATGACAAAGAAACACACATTGTGGTACAGGGGAGGGAGGAAAACCCTAGAATAGCCATTCTGGAAATGCTCAACCTTCTCCTTGTCCTCAAAAATTTTTAGAATAGTCCTGGTATTTCCCATTACTTACCTTTTCCACCTTCTTTCCTTCATAGGCCAGACCTGTCACATTTGCAATAAGCTTGACATCCATCTTGAAATGGAGACCACCCATTTTGACTTCACCGTCCTTCCAGGCATTGGCGAACTTGTAGCTCAGCTTCTCGTTATACCCTTCCATAGCTATGAAATGAGGAGTGAAACTAGCTTTCTCAAACAAGCCCCAAAGCTACGTATTTTTTCACAGCGCATCATATTTGCTGGGTTCCTTCCTCTTCCTTGGGCCTCCCATGTCAATCGCTTTACAAAAGTTATTTTTTGAAAAGAGGAGGAACTCTTTACTGTGCCCTTCTTCGTTGTTAACAATGGAAACCGACAATTCAAAAAACTCAGTATTAATGGTGACCTTTTGGTTTTTCATTTGATAAGATAGTGACACTAAACTTTTAGTTAAATGTTTGGAATTGAAATAATGTCGAGTATCACCTTTTCAAATCCCATCATAATTAAATCTGACAGCTCTGCCACCCTTCCTAGTAATAATTAAATTTATTTTATTCCCAATCTTACCATCATCACTTGCACGTGTCGATTTGTCTTTTCCAAAATCGTCCCTTAGATTTTTATCAAAGTCTTGGAAAGCATTCATTATTTCTTCATTTAAATCTTTCCTTGCAAGGCATGAGCCATGCCAAAAAGACCGTCCTTTCCCAATTATTTCTATTATAGCTTTGGGATTTGGTGTACCTTTTTCTTGTGCCACTCCATCCATCATGTCAACAAGCCTGAGTGCCACCAAGGATTCCCAATTACAGTTGGACCTTTTTTCATGTGCCACTCCATCCATCCAGTCATGAGTGCAATCCAAGCATCCCCAATTATAGCGGGACCCCAAGGGATGCCACCCATTTTAATTATAGCTTCTCCCACCATCATTAATTAGAGCATTAGATTTGTTCTTTATTTTAAACCTGTTGTGCCCTCAGCACACACGCCCCGTTTAGAACGGGGACCCTCTTTTCTTTCACCTTGTCGGGTCATTTTGGGCACTGCCTCATTTTGCGTGCCCCTCCTTTTGATGTTTTGGAAGGTCGATGTTCCTCCAAAGCCCCATCATAAATCAATCATGCCTCCGATTTTGGTTTTTTGTTGCGTTCCGAGGCCTTGGGGAATCCCTCTGGCATTTTGGCCCTGAAACGGCCCCAGGCCCCTCTGGGCCCGGGCGTCCAAGGTTCCCTCTTCGGGTTTCCCCTCTGGAAATGCCGTCCCTTCGGCATTCGCTGAGCGTCTTTTTGGACCTCGGGGTCCGCCCTGCCGCCCTCCGTCTGAAACTTGTCACAAAATTTTCAGGGCGACGTCTGCCCCTCCGGGCCCCGGACCCCGGAAGTCCGCTTCCGGACTTCCGTCTCGGTCTCACCGTCTGCGACGGCGAACCTCCCGCCGCCTCCCACTCCTCGGGCCCCGCTTGCCTTATCTTCGTCGGAGGTCTTCGCCGTGGCCTGACTGCCGTGTACTCTTCCGAGGCCCAGCCGTCCGGAGTTCCGCTCCCAGAATTCCGTGGTGTTTTCGCCGCCCCTGACGGCGGATGTCTTCCGACTTCCTGCCCTCCGGGCCCTGGGCCGCTCCTCGCCGTCGTCGTTCAAAATTAGTGAAAATCTTATGACGGCCGTCGCCTCGCGTCTTCCCGGCCGCCGGCCCCCGAGCCGCTCGCTGCCGCCGTCGACCGACCAACGAGAAATCTACAAAACGACGGCCGTCACCTCGCATCTTCCCAGCCGCCGGGCCCCGACGTCGCTGCCGCCGCCACCGCCGACCTAAATTCAAACTCACCAACTTTTCCCGCGGCCGTACAAACATTTATTGCAGTCATTTATGGTGGTTTGGGTATAAAAAGCCGAATCCGGGCAGTCATTATCATTCTGCAGGATTAGAGCGAATTGCACAAGCTACCATCTGGAGCCCACTGCCTTCGACTACGTCGCGATCATCGCCCTCGGCATCAGTCCGTCGACTGTGTGTGGATCCCACGTCCCCCGCCTAGTGTGTTTCGAGGTAGACCATCCACTCGCCCTCTCGACCATCGTTTTTGTGCTTTTGTAACAATTAAATAAATGAACAATCCCTAGGAGAGCGTAGATTGGTAGAACATCGAATGGCCAACCAAACCCACATTTTGGAAAATCGGCAAAACCTCATGAAATGCCCTTGCCGCCGATTCAGAGCTTTTCTGTGGCGTGGCTGTTCTTCGCGCAGGGCGATTCCTCGCCCCAGGCCCGAGACCCGCCTTCGTCGTCAAACTCAAACTTTGAACACCTGCCGACGGCAGTCCGCCTCTCCGGGCCCGGTCCGTCGGGTTTCCTCCCTCGGACTTCCGTTTGCCTTTCACCGCGCTTTAACGGCCAAGCAGCCGTGCCTCCCCGGCTGCCGGGTCCTGGTCTCGGCTCTGCCGTAAATCTTGAAACTTGAAACTGAATCAGCGTCCTTCGGCTTCCCCGGGCCTGTATCCCCGGAGTTCTGTCTCTGGGGTTCTGCAAGAGATTTTCCTTCGCAACGGTGAGCGTCGCCTGGCGCCCCGTCCTCCGGACTCCGCAGACTTCTCCGCTTAGTTGAACCCTTGGCGAATGAAATCGATCCGTCTTTTTAAACTTCGGGCCCCGGACGACGGGTTTCCGTGCTCAAATTTCCGCCGCTCCAAATGGCGAGGTATTTTCTGCAAACTTGCCAATACCACCCGACCCCCGGATCCCGGCCTTGTCACCGCCGTTGGCTTGTTCTTTCGCGGCGGCGACTTTCGCATCCTCGGGCCCCGGCTCCCGGACTTCCGTTCGCGGAAGTCTGCGAATCTCATGCCGGCGGAATCTCCGCCTCGTCCGCCCGGTTGCCGGACCCCGAGCTTCAATCTGCCGTATGTTCCTGTTGAAACTCCTCGCTGCCGCCAACGCACCGGGCCCCATGTCTCGAGATTTCAGTTTGCGCCCGCTATTCCAAATTTTGCCCCACCCGCGGTGCCTTCCGCTCTCCGGGTGTCGGTTGCCGGACTTCCATCCTCGGAAGTCCGTCTCTCGCCCGCTGTTGCTAATGGCCAAGGCCCTTCGACGCTCTGACCTCTGGGCCCCAGTATACCAATTTCCGCTGAACTTGAAAGATAAACTTTTGCCGACCGGCGCCCCGGCCTTCGGGCCCCGCCACGCCAAATGCCGCCAAGCCTAAACGATGCACACATGCCGGCTGTCCTTTGGCCCCCCGGACCCCAGCCCAAGGACTTCCGCCGTCGGATTTCCGCCTGCTGTCCGCCGTCACCAACGGCCATCCCTCGACAGCTTCCTGGCTTGAAACCTCCGGTGCCCCTTAAATCCATCCAAACGATCCTAAAATTAAAATCCAACTTCGACCCATGTCCCAAATTTTGCTCTTCTCCATCATGGGCCTCCTAAAACATGAAAATTTGGCCAAGGAAGGTCTCCGGGAGCTTTCGGCTGCGTTTTCCCTTCTAGACAACATTTTTGCCAGGGAAGTCCGGCCCTCCGGGCCCGGATTGTCCAAATGCCCTGAAACGAAGATCAATAACGTCTTGAGATAAGATTTATGATAGACTTGATTGATTGTTTAAAGTAGATGTTATTTTCGAGATATGAACTAACATGAACGCTTTGATGTTTTGTTGCACTACAACTGCCCTTTCCTGTAGAATATATGGAATCCGGAGTAGGAACTTCAGGGGCATCCACTGAGAAGGATAAGGGCAAGAAGTCAGGAAGAACCCCTCAGGGAAAGGAAGACAAGGATCAAATGAAGTATCAATTCCAGGGCGAGCTGCTTCACTCCAAGGTCACAACCGACTGGAAAGAAATTTCAGATACTGATATTGGCCAAGTGGACATTGATGAATTCACTCAGAGGGTCAGGGTCAACCCAACAACGAAGAATGCCAGGTTAATATGGCAGAGCGAAATTGCCAAGGCCGCCGGTTTCCCTCCCTCGCTCGTAGCGCACGAATTAGTGATGGCTTGCCGAGAAGCCTATCAGGCCGATACCAGAACAATTGTGGATAAGGAGGGAAACATCCTTGCAGACATGTCTCTAGAAGGAATCACTAAGACATTCCACATTCCCACGTTCCAACAGATGGAGGTCCCCACATTAGAAGAATGTCAAGTGGCGTGGGATGCTAATCTATTAGGGTGAAAAAAGTCAATCAACCTCCATTGGCTAAAGGAAAAACGGGGCAGTGCTGCGAAGGTTCCCCAAGAACTCTTCCATAGCGATTTCCACGAGGACTACCACGACCTGGTGACCATGTTGAGCAGGGTCATGGATCTCCCAACGGCCGCCTACTTCCAGGAGTGGATGACATACTACATTGAGCAGATCCTATTGGGAAATGAGGACGTTACAACCAAGGTCTCATTCTACTGGGGAGGCATCATCAGCAATTGCTTCCATGAGCAATTTGTCAACGTGAAGAAGAGCTCCAAGTTTTACATGACCTCCTACCTCGTCTACTCTCTGGTAGATCAAAGACAATACAACGGCCTGTTTGTAGCACCTGATCAGGGGCAGAAGTGAGGGCTCAAACCATTTGACAAGTACCTGCAGCTCCAATACCGTAACTTGAAGGAGTACTGCAGGGTCAATAACGCCTTCATTGGCCACATTATCGGGTTAATCACCGGGGACTTCGAGAGGAGAGTCTCCCACAGCGCCAGCGCGCTCTTAAAGGAATATGATTTTCTGTTCATCCAGTTTCCCAAGTTTACATACATCCGGGCCCAAGGTTTCACGGAAAGGCCGAACAGATTGCCTCGGTACCCAAATGACAGGATCATCCTCTTGGAGCTCTCTCGGCAACTCCAACACATCTAGGCAATCTTCGACAACAAGCACGTAACAAGGATCCCCTATCCCATGACCCTTGGTCATGGCATGTATCGATTACAGACTTCCCAGTGTGCCAGCAACTCTGAGAAGGAGCTCAAGGATTACCATTTCGACTGGTACACTGCTCGCCCGCGGATGGACCCACATGGCCACGTAAGGAAAGCGCTGGGGCTAGCGTATGCCCAGTAATACCACATTGAAGATTTCTGGGCTGACTGCAAAGATGAAAAAGAAGTGCTCGCACGACACTACATATGCATGACGGTGCTATTCCTAAGAAGAGTGCAACCATTCCTAGTGCCGGACCAGGTCGAGGAGGACGAGTCCACCATTATGCACCCAAGGTACCCTGCGGTTGCTAACCTGCCGATACCGTCAATCGACTGGGACGAACAAGAGGTCGATGACCTAGACACCATAACCCAGCTGATTCTAACTCATACCAGGGAGTGGATCGATGGGCAGGTGGCACATCTGAAGTGACAGGGGGTGGTCCTAACCTATGAGGGACTTAAGAGCGAGCCTAGTGCCTCGGAGGACGTTGTTGCCACCGTGTCGACTGGCAGGACTTCCAAATCTCCTCCCGTCACTAGATCCCAGAAAAGGAAAGGAACGAAGACCGCGCAGTCTCCAGATCCTAAGGAACAAGCAAAGAAAGAAATGGGAGGTTCATCTCCCAAACGACTTAAGCAGGCAGTAGGTGTGGAAGAGGCCCGACCTCCATTGGCTCTCCCTTCTTCTTCTGCTGCCATGTCGTCGATTACATCCCTTCCTCTGGCAACAATAACATCACCTGTTTCCCTTGCCACTATGCCCGAGGCTCTTATAGGGCACATGCAAAATCTCCCCCCTGAGCTCTCCCATATCCTAATGGATCTAACTCTCCAGGCAGCCCTCGCACAGGTCCTTGCAATAGCTCAACCTTCACAACCGCTAACAGGGCTGCCAGCTATGGAAGCTACAATGCAAATCTCAAAAGAGTTGGAGGAGCAAGAGCGGGAAGCCTTGAGGTCTATCAAAGAGGAGGCTGATGAGTATCATGAGCATCCTGAGTACGAGTACCGAACCACCGACAGGGTGGTTTATGAGGGGGAGGAAACAGGCTCTTCCGAAGGTGGAGATGAGGAGGGTGGCTCGGGTGCTAAGGAAATCATCTAGACTTTCGATGAGGACCTTGAGGAAGAGTTGGCACAGCAGCTGAAGGATGTTGGTGCAGAGGCGGAAGAGTCACCACCTGGTGAAGAGGGGCAGCCACCAGAGGAGCAGTAGAAAAAAGATCTATCTGAAGCTGAGACCCATGTTGACAAGAGCCCCGAGGCCGGGGCTACCGAGGGAAAGAGAGAAAAAGAAGCAGCAAAAGAAGAAAGCCCCATACGGAAACCATCCGCCAAGCTGCCTGTCAAACGCCTCATATTCGTTCACGACTCCGATGAAGAAGAAGAGGATGATACCAAAGAGAAAGAGGAACCCCAAAAGGGGAAAAGGGCAGAAGTCTTGCCTTTGACTGAAAAGGGTGAGGGAAGCCATGATTCACCCAAGGATAGGCCTGTTGTGCCTAAATGGTTGGAAAAGCAGCTTGAAAAGACAACCCCTGTGCTAAAGGACCCAAAGGCAAGGTTGGAGGCCATCTTGGCTCGGTCCCAGATTACGACAAAGAAGGAGAAAAAGCCCAAGGTCTGATCCAAGATAATAATGGATGCTTCCGGCTCCCGAGCAGCACAAATTGCAATGCCTACAGTTGGCCAAGCAGGAGTGAGTTATAACATCTCAACCATTGACTTGGGGACAGCAACCAGGGAGCAAAAGGTCGAGCACCTTGAGGAGTTGGTGGCCACAGTAGTACACCTGATAAAGCAGGACAAGGTCTCCAAGGATGAACTCAAGGCGCAGGTTGCAGCGTTAATAGATTATATCCAGCAATGGTCCTCAGTAGACGACCTGCCCACCACCTCCACAGCCGCACTGCAGTTGTTCTCCAAAAAACAGATAGATAAACTAGAGAGAAGGAAGAACTTGGAGAAAACCACTGAGGATTGGTTCCGGCAGGTCACATACGTCGGAAACATGGGAATCGGCAGGGCTGTGCAGATAGCCAACAAGTTCTTGGACCTAATGCAGTCCCCAAAGAGCACGAAGAGGCTCTGCACCAATTTCCCCACCACCTATGACTCCACCTTCCCAAGAATCGAGGCTATCCTTCAAATGTCTGAGGCCATGTGGGAGGAGAAGCTAGAGCTGAAAAAAGAAGATCACTGGCTAGTGGATGTGTGGCGTAGAGACTTCGACAACCAGAAGGAGAAGTTGGAGCAAATCCTGAGCAGAGTGAATCCAGATATTGAGTGGATCAAGGAAATCCGAGCGGAATGCGCCCAATACCTTAAGCTGATGATGGGCTATGATATGCCCACCGTGCAAATGGATCCAGAAAAGATCAGACCATATTTCTAGGAGAAAATGAAGGACGAGATTGCCGGAGAAATCACAACGGAGTTCCTGAGTTTTGCTGCCCACGCCTTCGACCGATCAGAGCTGTTCAGGGACCAAGGCTCGAAGTACGATAAAGATTGGAAAAAGCTGGAAGAGAACGCTAAGGAATGGAGCTATCAGGCATTACGATGTGAAATCTTCGAGATAGATAAGCTCCAAGCAGTCATCCTCAAACACATAGAACACGCAGCTTCCGAGGAGCACGAGGACAGCCCAACCAAAGAAGAAGACCTTCCTGAAGAGTAGCTACAGCAAATGAAACAACAATCAGCTATATGACGAAAGAGCTATAGTGCCCTCCACAAGAAGACGAAATAGATAAAGGACAAAAATGTAATTTTTAATTAAGATTTATTTGGGGGTAGGTGAAACCCTATTTTGTAATGAATCTTAGCCACACAATGAGAATGAATCTTGGCCATTCATTTAACTTTTGGAAAACTATAAATAGGGCACTCCTCTCATTTGCAAAAGAGAGTTGAGTTGTTGTAAAGGCATGCTGCTGAAATTTATAAGAAATGGCATTGACTTGGTGTATTTTATTGATTTCTCTCATGTTATTTGATTCATTCTTCAATGTTAGAAGTTTGACTTAGATATTATTCCTGTTTAGTTAGCTGTTTTCTTTCTTTGGATAAATCTTAGGAATGTTGTTGAGTGATTGTGAAAATTCCTACTTTGTTGATGATTCCTTAGTCCATACTTTTTGCTATTTGCTTATGGTAGATAGCTGTGCAAAGTTAGCCTAGACTTGATTTTAAAGCTGTCCCAAACATTTATCTTTTATTCATACATGTATGTGGTGGATGAAGGATGAAATATCTGCAGCCCTTAGAAGATAGCACAATTTCCATGATACTATGAAATCCCTGGTTAAGTGAGATATTGTTTTAAGAAATTGTCTATTGCAGAAACTCCATTGTCATTATTCATTGCTAGTTTCAGACTTAGGAACTTTTCCTCTCTTTCGCCCTTTTCCTTTTTTCTTAGTAACTAACCTATGTTAAGGTTCATTGCACATTGTAAAGCCAAATCTAACAACTAGATGGAGTCCAAGATTGCTGTTTGAACCTATAGCCAATGCATAATAGCCTTTATCCTAAGAACTCCATTTTAAGATCCAACTTCATGCTTTGTGTCTGCACTTTGTATTTTCTGTAAAATCATCTTGTGATTCCAGCAAATCACATCAAACTACTGAGGTATGTAAGCACTGTCATGACCTGATGTCCGAGAGACCTTTGGATAGTGTTCTGCAATTCGATTGCGGAGTATTGTCTTTCAAGAGAGGTAGTGCACCTACTCACTGCCTGTGTTGAGAAGTGCATAAAAACACCATCAACAGAACTGGCGCTAGAAGGAGGGCCATGGTGAAAATACTAAGTTGAGGGACAAAGTGAAGCTGGATCGAATCGGATCATTCTTCTTTGAAAGGTTTCAAAGAGTTCTACGGTCAACGCCAAACAAAGGGGAATTCGAAGAATTGCAGCCTCTCACGAGGGCAAGGCAAGCGCCAGGAGGTAGCGTTGCCTCTTCCTCTTCCTCCATTTCACCCTTACCTTCATTTGGCTGGCCTTCACCTTCTACCCAACCATCTCAAACAACATTTATACCTTCTACCTCCGGCAGCTAGGGGATTGCTCCTCTCCCGGCCTTTCTAGCCCAAGGCACAGTCCAGGCAACCATAGCTCAAGCGCAGCCCCATATTGTTGTTGTATTGCAAATACAGCCCCAAATCCCTGTTTTCCTACAGCAAGTACCACCTCTGCCACCCTCCATGGCTTGGTTAGCGCATAACCCTTTGCCGATACATTTTGCTGTTTACAATGATATGCCCAAGAATCCGAAGGGTTTTTGTTCAAAGTTTCATCCGCGCGATATGCAAAGAACAGCTGAGGAGCATATCAAAATATTTGAGATAATGATCACCGAAATGCAAGTGGACCACGAAGACGTTGCATGTCATTTTTTTTCGCATTCCTTAGGGGAATAGGCCTTCTATTGGTACATCAATCTGCCGAGGGGATCCATTACCTTATGGAACCTGATGAAGAATGCCTTCCTGTAGAAATACAAGATCCCCATTAACCCCGCGGACCTTTACCAATAGTTCATGTCTGTTAGAAGGGAGGTCAACGAACCTATTGGATCCTTCAATGACCGCTTCCATCGGGCTCACACGAGGCTTCAAGATTCGTACCTCCATAATGATGCAGCAGCCCTCCCGATCTACTACGCAGCGCTAGACAACCTCACGTCGGCCTTGGTGAAAAGGATGCGCCAACCACCTGCTACCTTGGTGACTGCCTATGCAGAAGCCGTTGTCACCAATGCGGATTTGGGGCAGAATATCTCTGGCCCGCTGCCTTCTTTGGGGTCGGTCACCCACCTAATGCAGATTCAGGGGCTCAATCAGGCATTTGCTCACCAAACCCCTCTTATGAACCAGGTACCCCAATTGCCTATGGTACCACATCCGGGGAAGCCGTTGAATTATGCGCCTCTCGCGTCTTCCTATTTGCAGCCCCAACAGCAGTACAACTATTCCCAGATTGCTCTGCAACAGCAGGCGTATTCCCAACAGCCCCAGGCGCTGTTGTACCTGTCGGGACCGGACTTTCCTCCAGCCTATCAAAATCAGCTGGCGGCCCCGCCCACTTTTTTCCAAAATTCGGCCCCGTCGCCTGGAGGGGCTCCTGAGAAAGACAAGCTAGAGGAGCTGACTGAGATGATCAAGAAAATGTCCATGGAGATGACACATCTAAAGAATCAAAATAATCAGTTTCAGGCCTCCCAGCGTAATTTACAATCCAATCTCAATCGAGACAGCCGAGACAATAGGGACAGTAGAGATAATCGTGAAGTAGGCACTTCCTCCGGGCAAAATTATGAGAGGGGGAAAAACGCTAATCAAAATGCAGAAAGAAAACCTTCTCAGAGGTAGAATCACACGTGGAACACTAGGCCCAACAATGGTGGTGTCCCCATGCCATTCGATCAACCGGAAAGTAATGACAAAACATCCAACGGCGTATATCTAGCCGAAGCAGCTTTGTCTGGGTGGTGTCGACTTCACAAAACTAGTAGACATTACGAGCTAGATTGTCCCGAGTTCCAGACAGCTGCTTAGATTTTCTAGGTGGAAGTACAAAACACGGTCGACAATGCTAGCTGCAGGGACATCGTCCCATTAGAGCCCTACGATTCCTCCTACCTCGTGGTTAATCAAGCGCCATTCCCACGAGGTGACTGCAATGAACCCGAGGTCGAGCCTACTCCTATTGAGGATAAAGAAGCACAAGATGTAAGTAATGAACAAACCTTAGCTTAGCTCTTTGATTCAGTAGATAATGGTCTGGTAGATGAAGAAGAACCATTTGTAGATAAGGTCCACATGTTCCATCAACGGTCGAGTCCTTACTTCCTTAGGAATAGACAAGCAGGCAGACTCTTTACAACCTCTACCCCACTAAACAATTTCGCCACTCCACCTGATCCCAACGCCAGCAATAACCCTGAGATTTCTCATATACCCACTCAATACCTCAACAAGAACAGGTTTCGAAACCAATCACAAAATCAGCCTCAAGAACAACCTCAAAACCCATCTGGACAAGTGAAGATCCAACCCCCTAGTTCTGCTATAGGCCAGACTTTTAGCACATAAATCGAATAAATGGGTGAATATGTGGCAGAAGAGTTCAAGAAGGTAAAAATCAGCTTATCTGCCTTCGAATTACTCAAAGTTCTTGCCGTGAGGCATGCCTTCTTTAGGGTCCTTAATGGGACTTCATGCTTTAATACGACATAAGAAACCCTAGCTAAGAGGGTAACCTTTGAAGACCCTAGGAAAGAACCGGAGATACAAGACAATACCGGAAGAAGGAACGATGTTCCCGTAAATCAGTCAACATGTAAGCAAACTGAAAAGGAGCCAGAAAGGGCTAGTAGATAGCTTTCCAAGGACCAGTTGTTTAAGAAGACCAGGGATATGGATAATGAAAGGAACAAAGGTCAAATAGCTCATATGGACACGCCTACGGGCATCCTTCAGGGAAGACCGAAAACTCCCCCTTTCCTGACTACCATTAGGGTCTTTGGGAAAAACCTTCATAACTGCCTGCTCGATTCAGGAGCGTCTGCCAATGTCATGCCTTTGGTTGTCTGCAAAGCTCTTGGTATCACTCCCACGCCGTCAAAGAGAAAGTTGACCCAGCTGGACAAAACAGAGATCAACATCGTGGGTGAAATAAACTGTATCCTGATGCAGATTGCCGTAGACCCGCGGATACAGCAGGTCATTGATATTCAAGTGGTTGACATTCCCGATGCATATGGAATCATTATGGGAAGGGAATTCACCAAGGCATTGAATGGATACACCACCACAGACCTTTCTCACATGTGGCTGTTGTGGAAGGGGCTGCCAAATCATATCCGTGTCGACCGTGAACCCCATATGAAGTACACGATCATGGAATACAATAATCTCAGCGAGGTGTTGTTTGTCAAGACCGATTTAGGGAATTACTGCCCTTTTGCCTACCAAAATGAGATCGGGCTTCAGGAAGAACATGCAGATGAAGTGTTGCTGATGTTGTGTAGTCCTTCGACCAATTCTACACAAATGCCCCTAGACACAGAAACATTGGTGGAAGCAGATGATGAGCCGGATAAGGAGGACGACTGGGGATTGCTCAATGGCTTCCAGGAATTCATAGAAAAGTGCGCAAAGGATCAGCTCAGCCTAGGGGCCCGAATGAATTTCCAGGATCTCTTGTCGCCAAACTGGTGCAGGGTTCACAATGCGGCACACTCTGAGTTTGGCTGTTGCTTGTGTCAAGCAGCAGTGGTGCATGTTAGAGAATCAGCTGCCCTCCAGATGGAAACGCCAAAGGAGATGCCAGTAGAACCACCTGTTGATCATTGCATCGAACCGGAAAACTCCCCCAAGGCCGCAAGACCAGCCGCCCAGCCGAAAGGGAATGGAAGCTCAATCAGACCCGAAGATAAGGAATCCTCCGCGTGCTGGACGCTCTGATTTGATGGATCCAAGTGCAGGCAAGGAGCTGGAGCTGGGTTTGAACTCATCAGCCCAACAGGTAAAACATTTCTTGCTGCCCACCGATTGCAGTTTTATTACACCAATAACGTAGCGGAATATGAGGCCTTAGTCCTTGGCCTTCTCATGGCCTTGAAAAAAAACATAAAAGTGCTACAAGTTTTCGGGGATTCCGCACTCGTAGTTAAACAAGTCAGGAAGTTGTATTCATGTCATGATCGGAGACTCTCAAATTATAGGCATAGGGTTTGGGATCTCTTGGAGGGTTTAGATGCATTCAACATACAACTGATCCCTCGTGCTCAGAATCACACAGCTGATGCCTTGGCTCAAGTAGTTAGCACGTTGCAACCCCTCTCTTTGTCTAGGCTCAAGAAATTCACTATTGAGCTAACGTCCACGCCATCGGTCCCAGATAATGTTACCCACCTGCAAGTCTTTAATGATGATATGCATATCCTTCAGTTCATCACAAGTTCTGATGTATTCGCAGCTCAAATAATTGATGGAGCTGATCTACAGGAGGCTGAATTAGACATAGAGGGGGTCATCAACCTCAAAACCAATACGATCCCTAGGGGTATGGTTCAGCTAGAATGCGTATTTGACTTAGATCAGATCAGAGATCAGGATCAACAAACGAAGAAGGAAGCCATAAGCAATCAGTGCAATGCACACAACCTTGGGACAGCCGAGGAGATCAAGAATGTTTTTATCGGCAAGGTGTGCACGCCGGAGGAAAGAAGAGGAATCGTGGATGCGTTGCGAAGGTACCATGATGTGGTGGCATGGAGCTACGAAGATTTGAAAGCTTATGACACTTCTGTCATTACACACTATCCCTCTTAAGATAGAAGTGAGGCCATTCCGCCAGCGGCAACGCCCTATCAATGCCTTGCTGGAACCTGTCATTTATAAGGAAGTGCAAAAGTTTCTCTCAGCAAGAATCATTTTCCCAGTCAGAAATTCCACGTGGGTAGCTAACTTGGTCCCGGTCAGGAAGAAGAATGGGGAGATTGGATTGTGTGTGGACTTCTGCAATCTGAACCGCGTCTCAGAGAAAGACAATTATCCAGTACCGCCATTGGATGAGGTGCTGCAGATCGTCAACGGCTCCTAGATGATGTTGTTCCTCGACGGATACTCTGGGTATAACCAGGTAATGGTACAATATGAGGATCGTCATAAAACGGCATTCACCACTAAGTGGGGGACATTCGCATACAGGAGAATGCTTTTTGGGCTTATCAATGCCGGCGCCACGTTCCAACGCGCCATGGATATCGCCTTCAAGGACCTAATTGGCAAGTGCATAATCATCTATATGGATGATTTGACCATGTTTTCTAAAAAATGAGGCGATCACGTCTCTGACTTATGCAAAGTATTTCAAAGATGCAGAGAGTTCGGAGTTTCCCAAAACCTCAAGAAGTGCATTTTTGGAGTGACCGAAGGCAGGTTGCTTGGGCACATCATTTCGGAGCAAGGAATCTCCATTGATCATGAGCGTATTGAGTCCTTACTCAAAATCCAGCCCCCAGGAAGCAAGAAGGAATTAAAATCTTTCTTCGGAAAGATTAATTTCGTCCGAAAATTCATCACGGGTTTCGCGGAAATTGTTAAACACCTCAATGCCATGCTCAAACAGGATGCCAAAGTCGAATGGACGCCAGATGCCAAACAATCATTCGAAGAAATCAAATGGGCTATCTTTGAGGCGCCTGTGTTAGTTAGCCCGGACTATCTGAAGCCATTCTACATCTACTCATTTGCTTCAGAGCATTCCTGTGCTAGCATGTTGACCCAAAAGGACGATGAAGGAAACGAGCATCTGATCACCTTCATGAGTGCTCCCCTCAAGGACACTGAATTGCGTTACCACAACATTGAAAAGCAGGCGTATCCTCTCGTCAGAGGAGTGAAGAAATTTAGACACTACATTGTACGCAACAAGGTGTTCGCCATTGTCCCCGACTCAACAGTTAAGACACTACTCATGCAAAATGAATTGGGTGAACGAAGAGCTAAATGGGTCACCCTGCTCCAAGAGTATGATATGGAGATCCAACCGACGAAACTGGTACGAGGGCAGGCACTCACCTGCACAATTGCCGAAATAGCAGCAGAGGATGGACCTAAACTCACGGTGCAACAGTACCAGCTTGAAGATGTCTCCCCGGGAGAATGGTACCAAGATGTTGTCTACTATTTGCTGAACCATAAGTGCCCGCCGCACCTGCAAGGAGTCCAAAAGAGGGCCCTGAGATTGAAAAGTAATGGTTACATGCTGCAGGGTTCCATTCTCTACAAGAAGAACCATGAAGGCGTTTACTTGAGATGCCTTGGCAAGGGAGAAGCATAACGCGTTTTGAAAGAGTTTCACAATAAATTTGGCACGGGCCACGGTTCTGGTTCCTCCACAGTGCATCAAATATTGAGAGCAGGGTATTATTGGCCAACCGTCTTCAAGGATGCCCATTGCCATGTTCGTTCATGTCACACATGCCAGACCGCTGCCACCAGGGAGAGGAATGCTGCTGTCCCACTACAACCTGTGCTGGAGGTAAGGCCTTTTGCACAATGGGGTCTCGACTTCATCGGTCTGGTAAGCCCTCCATCATCTGCGGGACACAAGTACATTCTTACCACTACTGATTATTGTACTAGATGGATAGAAGCAATAGTATGTAAGCAATTCACGACTGAAGTAGTTATTAATTTTCTAGAAAGTTTCATTTTAAATCGCTTTGGTTGTCCGTATGCTTTGGTATGTGATAATGGACCTACGTTTGCTTCATTAAAATTTGCTAGTTGGGCATTTGACTATGGAATAGCTCTTAAATTCTTGTCCAATTACTACCCTCAGGGCAATGGCCTTGCCGAATCCACAAATAAGAACCTGATTATTGTGATCAAAAAGCTGCTAGATAGGAATCCCAAGGACTGGCATACCCAGCTCCGTTTCGCCCTTTGGGCTGATCGTACTCGCCACAAGGCTGCCCTTGGCGATTCTCCGTTCCACCTTGTCTATGGCCTAGAGCCTATATTCCCTATCCATCTGAAGATTCCTACTCTTCAGTTCATCAACGAGTTTTATGAGGGAGGAGATCGTAGGGAAGCTCGGTTAGCTGAGCTCTTACATTTAGAGGAAGTCCGAAACCACGCAATAGAAAATTTTGCCAAACATTAGGGCATAGTGAAGAGATGGTTTGACCACCGAGCCAAAATCAAGGCCTTCAGAATTGCAGATCTGGTCCTATATTGGGACAAAGCCCATGAAAAGAAATGGGGACACAACAAATTCGACAAGCTCTGGCTTGGCCCCTTTCAAATAGCTGAAATTTTGGGAGATAATGCCTTCCGCTTAAAGACCTTAACTGGTGAGAACGTCCTGTTGCCAGTCAACGGGCAGCACCTGAAGCATTACTTCCAGGCTTGAGCTCCTTTGAGCTCTTCGTTGTAAATACTTGTACATAGGTTAGAGTAATTGTTTTCTTGCTTGACTGCGTTTTGTTTGCGTCGCTTTTTATTTTCTCCCTCCCGGCAGTTTTGTTTCGAAAGATGTTTCCTGCTCCTTTGCGGTGGCTGTGCTTGCTTGACAGGTGGTTCACTTTGCTGTCCGTTCTTTGTGTTCTTTGGCTAAACATTCACTCTCAATTATCGGTCTTTGAAAGCTATCTGTGAATGATTTCCTTGTTTGAACTCTGCTCAGAACTTGACCCTTAGCTGGATCTTCTTACCCACATCTCGGATCTCGCACAAATTACATAATAATAATTTCTGGAGGACCGTACTATGGTTGTTATGACACCCTAGTGAGTGAAAAATCTCAAGTCTACTCCAGTGACCACTGCAGTCTCAAACCAATTGTAGGCTTCGATGCTTACCCGGTCGAATTAAATGGTAAAGGAGAAGTGGAATATCAAGGCAAAAGAGAAAAAAGAATTCTGAAAAAAAAAAAAGAGGAGAATAAATGACTGTATGGGTGTTCGGATAACTCTACCGGGGCTATGGACGCCCGGCCGTCAGTAGAGCAATATCCATGAGATTGCAGCGACAACTCCGTCGGGGCTACAGACGCCTGACTGGCAGCGGGGCAATGTCTAGGTCACTTTTGGTGTTAGACGATTTATGTAGCTCACTCGGTTGGCTTGGTAACCCTGGTCACCATCCCTAGGAAAGGAATGAACTCACTTCACACACGCTTTTGAGATGTCCTGTAAGCTGACCCAATTAAGGATCTCATTCTCCCATATTCATCTTTGGAAGCCACTCCTGGTCTGCGAAGCCAGAAATTCTGGGTCCTGAATGAATATTTATCCCTAGAACGCTTGGGAGCGTTCTCTAGCGGAGTCGCCATTTGTTGTGCCCTCAGCACACACGCCCCGTTCAGAACGGGGAGCCTCTTTTCTTTCACCTTGTCGGGTCGCTTTCGGCACCGCCTCGTTTTGCATGCCCCTCCTTTTGATGTTTCAGATGGTCGATGTTCCTCCAAAGCCCCATCATAAATCGATCATGCCTCCGCTTTTGGTTTTTTGTTGCATTCTAGGGCCTTGGGGAATCCCTCTGGCATTTTGGCCCTGAAACGGCCCCGGGCCCCTCCGGGCCGGGGCGTCCGGGGTTCTCTCTTTGGGTTTCCCCTCTGGAAATGTCGTCCCTTCGGCATTCGCCAAGCGTCTTTTTGGACCTCGGGGTCCGCCCTGCCGCCCTTCATCTGAAACTTGTCACAAAATTTTCGGGGCGGCGTTTGCCCCTCCGGGCCCTGGACCCCGGAAGTCCGCTTCTGGACTTCCGTCTCGATCTCGCCGTTTGCGATGGCGAACCTCCCGCGGCCTCCCGCTCCTCGGGCCCCACCTGCCTTATCTCCGTCGGCGGTCTTCGCCGTGGCCTGACTGCCATGTACTCTTCCGAGGCCCAGCCGTCCGGAGTTCCGCTCTCGGAATTCCGTGGCGGTTTTGTCGCCCCTGACGGAAAATGTCTTCTGGCTTCCCGCCCTCCGGGCCCTGGGCCACTCCTTGCCGTCGCTGTTGAAAATTAGCAAAAATCTTACGACGGCCATCGCCTCGCGTCTTCCCGGCCGCTGACCCCCGAGCCGCTTGCCGCCACCGTCGACCGACCAACGAGAAATCTGCAAAATGGCGGCCATCACCTCGCGTCTTCCCAGCCGCCGGGCCCCGGTGTTGCCGCCGCCACCGCCGACCTCAATTCAAACTCACCAACTTTTCCCTCGGTCGTACAAAGATTTATTGCAATCATTTGTGGCGGTTTGGGTATAAAAATCCCAATCCGGGCAGTCATTATCATTCTGCAGGATTGGAGCGAATTGCACAAGCTATCATCTAGAGCCCACCGCCTTCAACTACGTCGCGATCATCGCCCTTGGCATCAGTCTGTCGACCGTGTGTGGATCCCACATCCCCCACCTAGTGTGTTTTGAGGTAGGCCATCCACTCGCCCTCCCGACCATCATTTTCATGATTTTGTAACAATTAAATAAATGAACAATCCCTAAGAGAGCGTAGATTGGTAGAACACCGAATGGCCCACCAAACCCACATTTTGGAAAATTGGCAAAACCTCATGAAATGCCCTTGCCGCCGATTCAGAGCTTTTCCGTGGTGCGGCTGTTCTTCGCGCAGGGCGATTCCTCGCCCCAGGCCTGAGACCCGCCTTCGCCGTCAAACTCAAACTTCGAACACCCGCCGACGGCAGTCTGCCTCTCCGGGCCCGGTCCGTCAGGTTTCCTCCCTCAGACTTCTGTTTGCCTTTCGCCGCGCTTTAACGGCCAAGCAACCGTGCCTCCCCGGCTGTCGGGTCCCGGTCTCGGCTCCGCCGTAAATCTTGAAACTTGAAACCGAACCGGCGTCCTTCAGCTTCCCCGGGCCCGTATCCCCAGAGTTTTGTCTCCGGGGTTCTGTAAGAGATTTGCCTTCGCAACGGCGAGCGTCGCCCGGTGCCCCGTCCTCAAGACTCCGCGAACTTCTCCGCCTAGTTGAACCCTTGGCGAATGAAATCGATCCCTCTTTTTAAACTTCGGGCCGCGGACGACGGGTTTCCGTGCTCAAATTTCTACCGCTCCAAATGGCGAGGTATTTTCCGCAAACTTGCAGATACCGCCCGACCCCCGGACCCCGGCCTTGTCACCACCATTGGCTTGTTCTTTCGCGACGGCGGCTTTCGCGTCCCTGGGCTCCGGCTCCCGGACTTCCGTTCGCGGAAGTCCACGGATCTCATGCTGGCAGAATCTCCGCCCCGTCCACCTGGTTGTCGAACCCTGAGCTTTAATCTACCGTATGTTCCTTCTGAAAGTCCTTGCTGCCGCCAACGCACTGGGCCCCGTGTCCCAGGATTTCGGTCTGCGTCCGCTGTTCCAAATTTTGCCCCGCTCGTTGTGCCTTCCGCTCTCCGGGCGCTGGTTGCCGAACTTCCATCCTCGAAAGTTCGTCTCTCGCCCGTTGTTGCTAACGGCCAAGGCCCTCCGGCGCTCTGACCTCTGGGCCAAGGTATACCAATTTTCGCTAAACTTGAAAGATAAACTTTTGCCGACCGGCGCCCTGGCCTCTGGGCCCTGCCACGCCAAATGCCGCCAAGCCTAAACGATGCACACATGCCGGCTGTCCTTTGGCCCCCCGGACCCCGGCCCTTAGACTTCCGCCGCCGGATTTCCGCCTGCTATCCGCCGTCACCAACGGCCATCTCTCAACAGCTTCGTAGCTTGAAACCTCTGGTGCCCCTTAAATCCATCCAAACGATCCTAAAATTAAAATCCGACTTCGACCCACGTCCCAAATTTATCTCTTCTCCATCATGGGCCTCCTAAAACATGAAAATTTGGCCAAGGAAGGTCTCCGGGAGCTTTCAGCTACGTTTTCCCTTCCAGACAGCATTCTTGCCAGGGAAGTCCGGCCCTCTGAGCCTAGATTGTCTAAATACCCTGAAACGAAGATCAATAACGTCTAGAGATAAGATTTATGATATACTTGATAGATTGTTTAAAGTAGATTTTATTTTCGAGATATGAACTAACATGAACACTTTGATGTTTTGTTGCACTACAACTGCCCTTGTCTGCAGAATATATAGAATCCAGAGTAGGAACTTCAGGGGCATCCACCGAGAAGGATAAAGGCAAGAAGTCAGGAAGAACCCCTCAGGGAAAGGAAGACAAGGATCAAATGAAGTATCAATTCTAGGGCGAGCCGCTTCACTCCAAGGTCACAACCGACTGGAAAGAAATTTCAGATACTAATATTGGCCAAGTGGACATTGATGAATTCACTCAAAGGGTCAGGGTCAACCCAACAATGAAGAACGCCAGGTTAATACGGCAGAGCGGAATTGCCAAGGCCACCGGTTTCCCTCCCTCGCTCGTAGCACCCGAATTAGTGATGGCTTGCCGAGAAGCCTATCAGGCCGATACCAGAACAATTATGGATAAGGAGGGAAACATCCTTGCAGACATGTCTCCAGAAGGAATCACTAAGACATTCCACATTCCCACGTTCCAACAGATGGAGGTCCCCACATTAGAAGAATTCCAAGCGGCATGGGATGCTAATCCATCAGGGTGCAAAAAGTCAATCAACCTCCATTAGCTTAAGAAAAAATGGGGCAGCGCTGCGAAGGTTTCCCAAGAACTCTTCCGTAGCGATTTCCACGAGGACTACCACGACCTGGTGACCATGTTGAGCAGGGTCATGGGTCTCCCAACGACTGCCTACTTCCAGGAGTGGATGACATACTATATTGAGCAGATCCTACGGGGAAATGAGGACGTTACAACCAAGGTCTCATTCTACTGGGGAGGCATCATCAGCAATTGCTTCCATGAGAAATTTGTCAACGTGAAGAAAAGCTCCAAGTTTTACATGACCTCCTACCTCGTCTACTCTCTGGTGGATCAAAGACAATACAGCGGCCTGTTTGTAGCACCTGATCAGGGGCAGAAGCGAGGGCTCAAGCCATTTGACAAGTACCCGCAGCTCCAATACCACAACTTCAAGGAGTACTGTAGGGTCAATGACATCTTCATTGGCCACATTATCAGGTTAATCGCCGGGGACTTCGAGAGGAGAGTCTCCCACAGCGCCAGGGCGCTCTCAAAGGAATATGATTTTCTGTTCATCCAGTTTCCCAAGTTTACATACATCCGGGCCCAAGGTTTCATGGAAAGGCCGAACAAATTTCCTCGGTACCCAAATGACAGGATCATCCTCTTGGAGCTCTCTCGGCAACTCCAACACATCCAGGCAATCTTCGGCAACAAGCACATAGCAGGGATCCCCTATCCCATGACCCTTGGCCAGGGCATGTATCGATTACAGACTTCCCAGTGTGCCAGCAATTCTGAGAAGGAGCTCAAGGATTACCATTTCGACTGGTACACTGCTCGCCTGCAGATGGACCCACATGGCCACGTAAGGAAAGCGTTGGGGCCAGCGTATGCCCACCAATACCACATTGAAGATTTCTGGGCCGACTGCAAAGTTGACAAAGAAGTGCTTGCCAGGCACTACATGTGCATGACGGTGCTATTCCTAAGAAGAGTGCAACCATTCCTGGTGTCGGACCAGGTCGAGGAGGACGAGTCCACTATTATGCACCCAAGGTACCCTGCGGTTGCTAACCTGTCGATACCGTCAATCGACTAGGACGAACAAGAGGTTGATGACCTAGACACCATAACCCAGCCAATTCTAACTCATACCAGGGAGTGGATCGATGGGCAGGTGGCACATCTGAAGCGACAGGGGGTGGTCCTAACCTATGAGGGACTTAAGAGCGAGCCTAGTGCTTTGGAGGACATTGCTGCCACCGCGTCGACTGGCAGGACTTCCAAATCTCCTCCCATCACCAGATCCTAGAAAACGAAAAGAACAAAGACCGCGCAGTCTCCAGATCCTAAGGAACAAGCAAAGAAAGAAACGGGAGGTTCATCTCCCAAACGACTTAAGTAGGCAATAGGTGCGGAAGAGGCCCGACCTCCATTGGCTCTCCCTGCCCCTCCTGTGGCACCGCCCACCTCTCTAGCTGCAGTTGCCGCTTCCCCGCCAGTAGTGGAAATTTCTGTCCATCTTGCCCCTTCTCCTCCGGCCGAATCAGTAATAATCGTCGACTCCTCTTCTGGCATGACCACTCCACCTTCTTCTTCTGCTGCCATGTCACCGATTGCATCCCTTCCTCTGGCAACAATAACATCACCTGTTTCCCTTGCCACTATGCCCGAGGCTCTTACAAGGCACATGCAAAATCTCCCCCCTGAGCTCTCCCAGATCCTAATGGATCCAACTCTATAGGCAGCCCTCGCACAGGTCCTTGCAATAGCTCAACCTTCACAACCGCTAACAGGGCTGCCAGCTATGGAAGCTACAATGCAAACCTCAAAAGAGTTGGAGGAGCAAGAGCGGGAAGCCTCGCGGTCTATCGAAGAGGAGGCTGATGAGTATCATGAGCACCCTGAGTATGAGCACCGAACCATCGACAGGGTGGTTTATGAGGGGGAGGAAACGGGCTCTTCCGAAGGTGGAGATGAGGAGGGTGGCTCAGGTGCTAAGGAAATCATCTAGATTTTCGATGAGGACCTTGAGGAAGAGTTGGCACAGCAGCTGAAGGATGTTGGTGCAAAGGCGGAAGAGTCACCACCTGGTGAAGAGAGGCAGCCACCAGAGGAGCAGTAGAAAAAAGATCTATCTAAAGCTGAAACCCATGTTGACAAGAGCCCCAAGGTTGGGGCTACCGAGTGAAAGAGAGAAGCAGCAAAAGAAGAAAGCCCCATATGGCAACCATCCGCCAAGCTTCCTTTCAAACGCCTCATATTCGTTCATGACTCTAACGAAGAAGAGGATGATACCAAAGAGAAAGAGGAACCCCAAAAGGGGAAAAGGGCAAAAGTCTTTCCTTTGACTGAAAAGGGTGAGGGCAGCCATGATTCACCCAAGGATAGGCCTGCTATGCCTGAATGGTTGGAAAAGCAGCTTGAAAAGACGACCCCTGTGCTGAAGGACCCAAGGGCAAGGTTGGAGGTCATCTCGACTCGGTCCCAGATCACAACAAAGAAGGAGAAGAAGCCCAAGGTCCGATCCAAGATAACAATGGATGCTTCCGGCTCCCGAGCGGCACAAATTGCAATGCCTACAGTTGGCCAAGCAGGGGTGAGTTATAACATCTCAACCATTGACTTGGGGACAGCAACTAGGGAGCAAAAGGTTGAGCAACTTGAGGAACCAGTGGCCACAGTAGTACACCTGATAAAGCAGGACAAGGTCTCCAAGGATGAGTTCAAGGCGCAGGTTGCAGCGTTAACAAATTATATCCAGCAATGGTCCTTAGTAGACCACCTGCCCACCACCACCACAGCCGCATCGTAGTTGCTCTCCAAAGAACAAATAGATAAACTGGAGAGAAGGAAGAACTTGGAGAAAACCACTGAGGATTGGTTTTGGCAGGTCACATACGTCAGAAACATGGGAATCGGCTGGGCTGTGTGGACAACCAACAAGTTCTTGGACCTAATGCAGTCCCTAGAGAGCACGAAGAGGCTCTGCACCAATTTCTCCACCACCTATGACTCCACCTTCCCAAGAATCGAGGCTATCCTTCAAATGCCTGAGGCCATGTGGGAGGAGAAGCTAGAGCTGAAAAAAGATCACTGGCTAGTGGATGTGTGGCGCAGAGACTTCGACAACCGGAAGGAGAGGTTGGAGCAAATCCTGAGCAGAGTGGATCCAGATATTGAGTGGATCAAGGAAATTCGGGCAGAATGCGCCCAATACCTTAAGCTGATGACGGGCTATGATATGCTCACCGTGCAAATGGATCCAGAAAAGATCATACCATATTTCCAGGAGAAAATGAAGGACAGGATTGCTAGAGAAATCACAACGGAGTTCCTAAGTTTTGCTGCCCGCGCCTTCGACTGATCAGAGCTGTTTAGGGACCAAGGCTCAAAGTATGATGAAGATTGGAAAAATCTGGAAGAGAACGTTGAGGAATGGAGCTATCAGGCATTACGATGTGAAATCCTCGAGATAGACAAGCTCCAAGCAGTCATCCTCAAACACATAGAACACGTAGCTTCCGAGGAGCAGGAGGATAGCCCAACCAAAGAAGAAGACCTTCCTGAAGAGTAGCTACAGCAAAGGAAACAACAATCAGCTACAGGATGAAAGAGCTATAGTGCCCTCCACAAGAAGACGAAATAGAGAAAGGACAAAATTGTAATTTTTAATTGAGATCTATTTGGGGGTAGGTGAAACCCTATTTTGTAATGAATCTTGGCCACACAATGAGAATGAATCTTGGCCATTCATTTAACTTTTGGAAAACTATAAATAGGGCACTCCTCTCATTTGCAAAAGAGAGTTGAGTTGTTGTAAAGGCATGCTGCTGAAATTTATAAAAAAAGGCATTGACTTGGTGTATTTTCTTGATTTCTCTCATGTTATTTGATTCATTCTCCAATGTTAGAAGTTTGACTTAGATCTTATTGTTGTTTAGTTAGCTGTTTTCTTTCTTTGGATAAATCTTAGGAATGTTGTTGGGTGATTGTGAAAATTCCTGCTTTGTTGATGATTCCTTAGTCCATACTTTTTGTTGTTTGCTGATGGTAGATAGTTGTGCAAAGTTAGCCTGGACTTGATTTTAAAGTTGTCCCAAACATTTATCTTTTATTCATGCATGTATGTGGTGGATGAAGGATGAAATATCTGCAGCCCTTAGAAGATAGCACAATTTCCATGATACTGTGAAATCCCTGGTTAAGTGGGATATTGTTTTAAGAAATTGTCCATTGCAGGAACTCCATTGTCACTATTCATTGCTAGTTTCAAACTTAGGAACTTTTCCTCTCCTTCACCCTTTTCCTTTTTTTTAGTAACTAACCTATGTTAAGGTTTATTTCACATTGTAAAGCCAAATCCAACAACTAGATGGAGTCCAAGATTGCTGTTTGAACCTACAGCCAACACATAATAGCCTTTATCCTAAGAACTCCATTTTAAGATCCAACTTCATGCTTTGTGTCCGCACTTTGTATTTTCTGTAAGACCGCCTTGTGATTCCAGCAAATCACATCAAACTACTGAGGTATCTAAGCACTGTCATGCCCTGACATCCGAGAGACCTTGGGATAGTGTTCTGCAATCCGATTGTGGAGTATTGTCTTTCAAGAGAGGTAGTGCACCTACACACTGCCTGTGTTGAGAAGTGCATAAAAACACCATCAACAAAACCTATCTTGGGTCAAAACATCTTTTATTTGATTAGACAGGTTGGAAAAGTCCCATAATTTTAAAGCATCCTATCTCAGACCCATGTTAGCCAAAGCATCCACAGCTCTATCTCCCTCTCTAAGAGTATGAAGGATTTTATATTGTTGGAAGAACTGTAACATGCTTTTGCAATCATCCAAGAGATCCTTTATTTCCTAGGGTGCTTCAACATTATTGTTAAGATAGTCAATAATAAGTTTGGAATCCCCTTCAACAATCACTTTTTTGTACCCATTATCTCTAAGGTAACCAATTCCAACCCAAACAACATACACTTCATCAAAATTGTTTGTAGTTGTTCCAAGACATTTGTTGTATCCCACCACATAGATGTTGCTTTCATCCCTAACCACTCCTCCGACTCCAACTTCTCTCGGATTCCCTTTTGAGCAGCCATCAAAGTTACATTTCACCCATCCAGGATCAGGGGGAATCCAAACAGTGATTTTTTCGTATGATCTATTTTTCCCAATTCACATTATTCAAATCATGGGAAATCCCCTACTACTGCTTTATTCTTAACTCTTGATAGTTAGGCCCTTTCTTAGCCTAGGTGTACTTACAATTATCAACATTTTCTCGAATCTTGTCTCCTTATAATCATACACAGATCCTTACTACTCTTAGTTGTATCCTTGAAAACCCTATTGTTTCTTTCTTTCCATAGACCCCAAACCAAAAATGGGGAAACGTATCCCCATAAATCAAGAATTATATTATGGAAGTAGGGGCTAAAGCTCCATCCTTCAACAAACATTTTGATAGAAGTAGGGAAAACCCAATCAATCTTAAGAGTCTTAAGAACAAAATTCTAGACCTTTTGAGCATAGGGACATTGAAAGAACAAATTCATAATACTTTCTTCATCTTTATTGCACAAATAACATCTATTTTCCAAATACCAACCCATTTTCTTAAGGTTATCCATAGTTAGAATTTTACCATGTATAACTATCCACCAAAAATAGTTAATTTTTGGAATTAAGTTTTTTCTCCACACCTTGGTCTAGTTAAATTCCCCCCGATTGATAGGTTGTTGATCCATAGCCTCATAGGCTGACTTCACAAAGAACCTTATAGAATTTTTGGTCCAGATCCATTCACCCTTTCTATTTATTGAAAAGAGGTCTAGGATTCCAATCTGATTCTTCAGTAATTCTAACACAACATCCCAATTTGGCTGTCTTTTGCTCCTTAGAACAACATTATTCAAATAATCTTTAAAGTCAATCCATTTGGGTCTCCAGCCATCCCAGTCCAGGTATCTAGAGACCCTTTTACCAATACCTATTTTTAGCCTGATTTTGATTTGTTGGAGGTCCTCCATGGCTGATAAAGGGGGATTGGTGAACCAAACATCCTCCCAGAAATTAGTGCTCAGTCCATTACCAACCCTAACTTTTTCTCCTCTATTCAGGATTCCTCTAATTTTTAGAAAATTATTTCAAAAGACAAATCCATAGGGAAGCTCCTTTTTCCTGATGAAACAACTAGCTTCTTTATTGTTTAAGTATTTGGCCATGATGATCTGTACCCAATATTTTTCCCCTTCTAAAAGAAACCATCCCATTTTAGCCACTAGGGATTTATTAAACTTTTTTAATCTGTGAATCCCTAGCCCTCCTTCCCTCTTTGGAGTACACACAATTTCCCATCCAACAAGAGCCATTCTTTTCCTTTCTTCCACTCTAGACCATAAGAATCTCCTTTGGATTGATTCAATTTTGTCTGCTATGTAGGTGTGAATATTGAAAATAGAAAGGTAATAGACATGTATATTCTGAAGAGAATCCTTTAAGAGCTTAATCTTACATGCAAAACTTAGTAGTTTAACCTTCCATCCAACTAGTTTCTTTTGAATTTTCTCCACAATATAATTCCAATAGTGTCTATTAGGATTTTGAGAAATTAGAGGTAGTCCCAAATAAGTAGCAGGAAAGTCTTCATCTTGACATCCAAGGATGTTTTTAACTTTGTCTTTCACCTCCTAACTGGTATTAAAAAAGTAGATTTTTCTTTTTTGATAATTTATGAACTGGCCTGAGAGTTTAGCATATTGATTAAGAATAGCTTTCCATTGCTTTGATTCAACAATAGAAGCTTCCCCCATAAGAATAGTTTCATCAAAAAATTGTTGATGTGAGGCAGGGGGTAAAGAGGAAGCAACACAAAAACCTTTTAAATTTTTATTAGCCAACTTTTTCTATATATTGCTCCCTAAAGCTTCAACAACAATAACAAACAAGTAAGGTGATAATAGGTCCCCCTGTCTCAGACACCTTCCTGAAGAGAAACAAACTTGAGGAACCCCATTCACCAAGACAAAGTACTTCAGGTTAGTAACACAAGCTCTAATAAAACTTAGGAATTTTCCATTGAATCCAATTTTTTCAAGAGCAACGAAGAGGAAGTTTCGAGAAACATGATCATATGCTTTAGAGATATCTAATTTAAGAACCATACCCTATTTTTTGTTATGGTCCATAGAGTGCAGCACCTCATGTGTAAAAATTGCTACATCCAATATTTATCTTCCTTGAACAAAACCCTTCTAATTAACAACAATCATTTTGTTCATAATAGATTTCAACTTGTTAACCATGATTTTAGAACAAATCTTATAAGTAGTGTTACACAAACTTATTGGTATGTAGTCATTCATAGAAGAAACACCAATAGATTTGGGAACTAAGGTGATAAAGGTAGTATTCATCTAGTTTAGGATCCTTCTAGATCTAAATAAATCCCTTACGACATTGAAGAGGTATAGAGAGACAATTTCCCAAAAGACCTGGAAGAAGCTTGGGGGGGATCCATCTAGTCTTGGTGGTTTAAAAGCACCAAAAGAGAAGATATCCTCCTTCAATTCATCCATTGACATGGCCTTAGATAAATATTTTAAATCCTGATCCGTGATCACCTTAGGAATGATCGTCAGAAATTCATCTAGCTCTAAGATATCAAATTCAGGAAATTTAGGAAGATTTGAAAAGAAGGAAACAACCTCTCTAGCTATGTCCTCTTCACACTCAGGTCTTGTCCCATTGGAGATGGTTAGAAATCCAATCCTATTTCTTCCTCTATGCTTCAAAACATATTGATGAAAAAACTTAGTATTTCTATCTCCTTCTCTTAACCATTAGATTTGAGATTTTTGTTTCTAGAAGATTTCTTCTTTTTTGTTTATTTTATACCATTGCACTCTCAGCTCCCTCTCTTTGGTACAAATCTCCTCATCAACAATTCCAACTTCCATAAGTTCTTGGATCTCTTTAATTTTCAGGTTTAAGTCTTTCTTATTGGTAAAGATATTCCCAATCATGTACTTGTTCCATCCCTTAGCTTTTTCTTTGACTCTTTTCAGTTTTTTAGTTAGTTTAAACATAGGAGTACCATCACAAGGTAAATTCCACCACTCCTCAATTAAATATTTGAAGTCTAGATGGAGCGACCACATTATTTCATACCTAAAGGGGTAAGGCCTCTTAGTCATTTTATCATCCCATTCCAAAAGGAGAGAACTATGATTAGACCCTATTCTTGGAGAAGCAGTAAGGGAAATATTTTGTAATATTTTCTAGTTAGAGGAGATAAAAAAAATTTCTAGTTTAACTTGTATCAAGTGAGTACCCTATCTTCTATTGGACCAAGTAAAGAGCGCTCCAATCAGAGGAATATCCATTAACCCAATTGAGTCAAGGAACCTCAAAAGATCCATCATGCTATCAAAGAAATCAGTTAAGCCTCCACTTTTTTCTGATGGGTATAATGGGGAGTTAAAGTCTCCTCCCAACATCCATAGCTCATCTTTACTATTAGTGATAATTCCTTCCAACATATTCCAGAGATTAAGCCTATCTAATCTTGAATTGGGGCCATAAATATTGACCATATTCCAGTTAATCAAGGTATCCCTATCTTCCAAACTGATTAAGAGACTATTTTTATTTTGTACTTTCAACCTTCCAGAAAACCTAGAGGAATTCCAACACGTAGCAATCCCTCCCAAAGTACCCTCTGCATCACTAACTTCAAAACCTGCACCAAGCCAAAGCCATTTTAGCACTTTCTCGAAGCTCTCCTTTTTCATTTTAGTTTCTTGGATCAAAAGGATATTTGGTTTTACCTCAGCCAAACAAGCCTTTAGTACACACTATTTATAGGAGCCATTAAGACCCCTAATATTCCAAGACAGAATACACATTTTTACAAAAAAAAAAAGAAGTATCAGGCTGATACTGCTTAGGGTGGGAGAAAGACTCCCTTATTTCTTTTTTTGTTTTATTCCCTGCAAAAGAATCAAGAGTCCTCTTCTTACCAGCTACCACATCTCTTGTTACAGTTTCTTTGTTTCTTGATTGTTTTAATTGCGGTCTACCCACTTTATTGTTTCCACCTACATCTAGTTTTTTCTTTTTCCTTGATTTAGTATTTATCCAATATTTCTCATTTTAACCTTCTAGTGTGTTATCCTCCCCTAGATTTAGGTCTGTTATCAAGGTTTCAGAGGAAGGGGTCATTGGCATTTACAATCTCTCCATCTTCTGGTAGCTCACCTTGATGTTCTCCAGTCTTCTGGTCTTTAGGTGAGGAGGAAACATAGTCCTCCATACCTAAACCTTGTTCAAAAATATTCTCCATTGAAGGTTTGGAGGGGAGCACAATAGTTGTTTCCCCCACAAACATCCCTTTCGAGTTCTCCTTTAGCGTTTCCTCTTTTTTGCCTAGGTTCTCCTCCTCTTGTGCTTGTGGAGGGGGAATGACCTTTTCAGAGAACATCAAGTCTTTATTCGATATTTGGGTTCCTTGCTCCTTTAAAATGTTAATAGGAGCAACATTCTTCAAAGGAGAATTATGTTTTGTTTCAATTTGCGGCATCTTTGATTCCAGAGGTGCAATATTACAGGCATCCTATAAGTGCCCAAACTTATGGCACCCTTAGTAGAACACCATTGATTTTTCATATTCTAACATGGTTGAACCCATCTTCCAAACTTTGATTTTAGAGTCACAAAGGTGGGTAAAATTGTGTTAACTGCCACATTAACACATATTCTAGCATAAACTAGACGATATTTTTGAAGAGTGACTTTTTCCATTGTGACTAGGTTGCCAAAAGAATCAACAATACCCTTAAAGACATTCTGGTTCTAGAATTCCAGTGGCAACCTAAGGAGTCTGACCCAAGTAGGGGCAGCTTTCCCCAAATCAGCAGAGGCATCAAACCCAGGTTTCCACTTACATAGAGACAAGATATTCTTAAAGCTTCTATCAAAGGCCCACGATCCACGTGTGACCACCTTTATCATATCTTTAGAAATAATAAAGGTGAATAAAAAAAGGCCTTTAGGCATTACACTAACAGAAACACTTCCCTTGAGATTCCAAGTGTCATTGGCCCAATTGCGCACCTCATCAATATTGGGGCAGTCAACAAAAAACTTCCCAAGCAAGGATAGCTTCAAACCCTCCAAGGCATCATTTAAGAATGCATCTGGGACGTCCACTTCATCCCAATCAACAGTACAAAATGTCAAAAAGGAATCCTGAGTTGCCTTAGTCGAAGCCTTTCTCCAACTAGCTTTTTCACATAGGATGCAGAGCTGTCACCCATGAGCAGTGTTACCAATTTTTTGCTTCCCGCACAAATTAGTGAAGTTTTCAGGGGGAATTATTTACTGGGGTGTAAAAATTTTGATGTCAAGTTATCCAATGAACTTTTGTTTTCAGAATAAAAGAATGTTTTAGGATTGATTTGTCAAAGTCATTCAAATAGTTTAGATTAAACTGTTGAACAATCCTAACAAAACAAAGGCTAAACAAGTTTCATTGGGAGAAAAAACATTCAAGCTGAGTTATTCAACTACAGTGATTGTTATTGTTGATTATCAAAAATACATTGTAGATATAAGAGCAGGAATGCAAATAATCATTCATTTTGATTGCAGAACATGTGTTCTAAACAATGGCAATTTCATTGTTTCAAATTATGTAATTGAAACAAATTCAAATTGGTACACAAGCCATTACATATCATAAACAATTGATTTATTAAGAGATATTTTTCTGTAATCCCACACAAGCCGTGGGTAGACTAAGTTGACCGGATTCAACAAGAACTACAAACTATACAACTGAAGAACAACTAAGAAGTGAAACATGAAGAAGGAGGTCATGTCTTCATTGCCTTAAGGGTCATTGTAGGGTTGACTCATTACTCTCCAGCTTAGTCTTCAACACTTTCAGTCTTTAGCTCCACTGCTCCTCAATTCCATAATGTGCAGTTGGTGGAAAATTTTTGTTAGAGCTCAGGTCATGAGATCCAAGAACATGTTCAATTCAACAAAGATATAATTTGTGCTCATTATCAAATCAAGTCAACTTAGACAAATATCTGAGAGATAAATGAAAACTGCCAAGTCAAATCATCATGAGAAATCATTCAATCCACTTTTTTTTACTAACTTGTTTGCTTCATGTGCAAATATAGGAAAAATTTTGTTGCTGATTTTTGAATTTCAATATGAGGGGATAAAATATGGCTCCCACAAGGGTAGAGCCTAGATAATTTAAAGTTTTGTGCAGTGAATTCAACATCAGATCAATAAGTTGTTTTATAAGTTCTTGAGAATGGTCTCAGAGTTCAAGAAATAATTGTATTACTAGAATGTATTTTCCAGGCATAAATAGTTGTTCTTTATTCAAGAAAGTAAATCATTTGATTTGAGGAACAAATAAATTCATCAAGTAAGCAGGAATCAACACAAATAAAAAATCACATTGTTATCATACTATGTCTGAATTATGACTTTTATCAGTTATTATTTAATCATCTGTTGCAACTGTTAAAAGGTATTACATAATCACAGATGGAGTTTGATATGAAGGTCAAATACAGTGTGTTTTGCATGCTCTATTAAGATTCAGAATACCAAGGTAATTGAAAATTCAACAGAAGAGAAAGAATAATTTCTTTTAACATTTTTATATAAGGAAAGCTATAGAAATGTTTGTTGAACATAAGGCAGAAACTAAAATATTCATGCAAATATCTCAAAGCCATGACCCAAAAGCTCAAGATAGGGAGTTTTCTCTTGATTGACATTGAAAAGGAAAAACACAATTGAGAGTAAAACACCCAACAGAGATTTTTTGCATAGCCGCAACCTGTTTTTACAAGTGGCTTTGTATTTTACAAATGAAGGTTTTATGAAGGCATAAATTTGGAAAATAATTTTTTGTAGCTTATTCTTGAAAACTAAAATGCCCATTTTCCAAAAATGAAGGAAAATGACAGAGGACTATAGGATTCATAAAGATCCAGTGAAAAGAAGAGAAATTCAACATCTTCCATTCACAAGGCACCAAGATTTTTGAAGTTTACGATCTATCAATGAAAATCTTTATAACAATAACAGATAAAAGATAGTGATTTCCATGAGGAAAGGTGTGTATGACAAGATTCAACAACAATTTGAGGGTTTACAAATAAATGTTTACATAAACACATAATTTCATCATCATTTTTGCACAGGAAATTGGAGTAGTCAAGTTTTCTTTCACATATTTAACTGAAAATCTTAGAAAAACCATAATAAGCAAAAGTTTTGAGATACAAAGGGGAGAAATGATGAATTATTTCATAGTAAAGAAGAAGACCCAGCATTCTGTATGCAAAGGAAACTCTTGTAATTTAGAAAATCCAACATAGATCTCATATAGAAAACTCCAGAAGGCTCGAATCATTACTCTCCATGGCGGCACCTAGAATGATGAGAGAAATAAAACACAATAGAAAAGAAACATTTTACAAAAAGAAAAAGATGAATAGTAGCATAGCCACGACCTTTAAGCTTGAAAAGTTTTTCAAAACAAGGAGAAGACTTCCATATTTGAGTAAATCAAAACTCACCTTCAGATTTCAGCATTGAATCTACCAAGAAACCTTCAAGAAGCAGTATAAAGACAAAGTCTTCCATCTGAAAGATCAGACTAGAGGTATCCATGGTAGCCAGGAACAAAGAACACAACAAAAAGACAAGATTCACATTAAAATACATTAAGAAATGTGTAAGGCTATGCCTGGGATCTTTCAAAAGCTTTCAAATGGAGGAATTTTTTTCCAGATCTAACTTACCATACATGGAATCCTCAAAATCTCCAGAGAAAAGCTTCATAATGACACAAGATGCAGAGATTGGTAAGCTTCACAAACCCCTATGGTGGCGGCCTCCTCTCACAACATGAGTTTCCAACAACAAGAAGAATAAAAATAAAAATGAATCTCTAGCTTTTGTTTTAGGGTCAAAACCCTAAAAGATGCGTTGGAGGAAAGGCATTTTTTTCCTTTAAGGTTTTAAATTTTTTGTTTAAAGCTTCATTCACTTCTTTTGTGCGTGGCATTTCTTATGCCTTTCATTTTTTTTTAATTCTTCTAAGTTTTCATAAAGTAAGCCAAATGAAGCCTTTATATTTGGCTTTATTAAAACTTTTATTTTACATTTAAATACAAATTTGTATAACTTTATTTAAGTGATTAATATTAATCACTTTAAATAAAATTTATTTATAAAATGTAAAATAAAGATAGGACTTTATTTATTTTTGCATTTAATTCAAGTGTAAATCTTTATTTTAAATGGTAATTATAAATCATTTAAAATAAATGATATTTTGAATGCAAAATATATGATCATTTGAATGCAATTTCAAATGATGGGATAATTCAAAAGGGAATCAAATGGAGTATTAAAAGCCTTGCATAAATCATGGAGAGGTTGAGAAATTTGTGCCAACACATGGAGGAAAATCAAGAGTTTGAGGCACTTAATGGAGAGTTCTATATCAGTTTTGAACTCCATTTGACTTGACTTGAGTCAAGGAGTGAAATTGGGTATATTACATCATGTTAGATTCAGTTATGGTCCTGATTTGGAGGGATTTTCATTTGCATATGACCCACAAGGTTGTTGAGACTTTCACAACTCTTGGTGGAGTTATTTTTCATGCCTTGTTTGGAGGAGAAGATGGACAACACATCAGACTTTTGGAGCCAAGATTCAAATTCGAATTTTGGAGACTTTTCCTATAATTCTATCTTATCTCTCATTTCTCAAGGCTAGTTTTGAGTTTGGAGATTGTAGGAGAAAATTATTCCTTGCTTTGTAACTCATTTTCTTGTGAGTTCTATAGATTTGTAATCCAAATATCTCCTAGTTTTCAATAAAGAAGCTCATTTTCCTTCTCAATTCTGTCTTTTGCAAGTATTGTGTGTAAGATTTTAGGATAAATTTTGTGATTTCCATGAAATCCTTCTTTTAGTCTTATTACTTCAATGTCTTGTTTAGATTCAGTATGTTATAGTGCATGTCATTGACTGTGTTTCTTACATTTTTTGAATGCTTGTTATGAAAACATTATTGTTTTCTTTCAAACAAACTTCAATAATAGAAGCCTATCAAGTGAAGTAGTTATGCAAAACATATTTGATTGACCTGTGAATCCTTTAGTTTCAAGTTGAGTTATCTTGTGAGATTGTAAAAGCATTCAAATCATTTACAGTTGGTGAATCACCTTTTTCTAGATTTAGTATTTTCTTTATCCTTCTATCCTTTACCTATGTTTACAAACCAGATTTACAAGAAAATCCAAAGGGAACCAACCCAAAACCTGGAGGTCTATTCTCACCATAGGATACCCACAGCCTGAGAATAGTCCCACATGCACAGGATTTATTGAGTTTTTTAACTTATCTCCGGGTGCAAATCCTTGTGTTAATAATTTTGGTATGCCCAGTGGGACCTTGAGTTGATTATCAGTTCAAAAAGACCTGCATGTTGCTATTGTTTTGGTGTGAGCAAAATTATTCTAAGCCTTTGGAGGAAAAATCTATATACACCTAGTGACTCTGAGCTCAAATATACTGGTTTCAACAGTCTATATGCTGGTATGTTCTAGAAAAATCTTTTAATTCTTATTTCCAGCTCTTTGAATGAATATAAATGTCAAGCTTTCATGAAAATGCATGCTTTCACCCCCCATATCATGAGAACATTGCCCCTACACCTTATCAACCTTATTTAACCAACCATAATATTGGTTTTAATCCAAATAGCCCTGCTACAACAAGTAACTAGCATGCACATCATGCTTATCACCGACCCACCCATTCCTAAGAAGTTCATATCATTCCAAATCAGCATGTTGTGGAGTTAAGTGATATAAAAGGCCTATTGCAAGCCTTTAGCAATGAGAAACAAGTGTTACAACAAACTTTACAAGATTATACTGATCAGATAGATGAGATCAATAAAAGCTTAGATCAACAGCAAGATGAGTGGGCTTATCAAGCCTACCTCCATGAACAAGAAGAGTTGGATCTTCAAGCCCAACTTCATAGGTAGGAATTGGAGGCACAAGGAAGGCAGTTTGCAAGTCTCTTTGCAAAGGAGTTAATTGCACAAAAAGAAAGATATGAGCAGAAGCTCGCAAAGTTAGAAGCACAATCATTTTCTCCTCCTTCATTAAAAGAATCTATATATCTCCAAGAGGTTCAGCCACCAAGTACCTTTCCAAACCTATTCTTCGGTAAAGAATTTCCTTTGTTCAACACCATGTGTTTCATACAAAATCAGCCCATATGTGAGCAGGTTTAGCTTGCAATATCTTAGGAGAGCTGTTATATTGAGCATAATAAGCTAGAACACAAGTTATAGAGAAAGAAATTAGTGATCAACCTAAGGTTTTGCATAGTTTGTTCAATGAACTTCCACTCTTCTTTGAAGAGCAGGAGGTTGTACAATGTTCAATGCCAACAAATTAGTTGGAATGACAAAATGAAGATATAAAGGAAGGTAAAGTTGAAGGTACTAATGATCAAGTTTTCAATTTCCTATTTTATGAACTCCCTTATTTTTCTGATCAAAATAAAGAAAGCATACCCATGTCAATGCCAAATCAAGTTCATGAGCAATATCAAGGATAAGAAGAAGTTGATCAAATTGAACAAGTTCCCAGATCAGAGCAGATGATTCAAAGAGATTCATCAAGTATGGAGAGGAGTTGCAATTATATCAAAATTAGTACTATTTTGTTGAAAATTGAAGAAGATTTGGAGGAAGATTCCTTTTGGGATGATTTGGAAGGTTTTTGCTCAACCTTGGATGTTAAGGCAATGCCTATTAAAGTGGAAATTCATGATCAACAAGAGAAGGATGAGCAAGAAATTATGGTTTTGCTTGAACCACATGAACTAGTTCTTTCCAATCAACAGAAGGAGGTTCAAGAAGCAGTTCATCAACTTGAGATCAGTAGGGAGAGTTCAGGATTTATTCACACAAAAGGGTGTCCTATAAGGCATCTTGTTCATTTGGAAGCCAAGAAGACAACACAAAACAAACTTGCACCCAAGCATGCAACTTTGATAAAAGAACAACATGCTCAACTTGCTTATGCTCCATCAAGCAGTAGTATATATGAGCAAAAGGAAGAGGTAATCCACCTTGTCTTCATTCTTGAAGCAATAATGCAACTATTTGTATGACATCTCTTCATTTCTCAGCTTCTCTCAGTTGTTCATCAACATTTAATGCATCCTAAGTTTGGAAGAAAAGGAAGTTATTTCACCCAACCAGTTAATGGGTATTTTTTACTAGCTTCTTTGTTGGTTAGGGTAGGTTAGAGTAAATTTCAGTTTGGTTTTAGGTTTTTTCCCTAAGTATTTTTTTTGCACAATTAGTAGTTTACTTTGAGTTTTGCTGGGGAGAAATGGAGAAAATAAAAGCACTGTTGTTACTAGTCATAGTTCAATGAAATAGACACCTCTTATTCATAACATGGAATAGAGCTTCAATGTCATGAACAACAAATGTATATCCCATGGAACTATAACTGGTCAAAACAAAGTTACAAGAAGTTACAATAGAATGAGTAAACTCCGTATAGATTTTTTGAGTCTAAGAAGGGCTGATAAGCAAGGGAAATGGCCTATTTTGTTTAGGAGGCAAACACCCCTGAGAGGTCGCTAGAAATGTTACCAATTTTTTTCTTCCCGCACAAATTAGTGAAGTTTTAAGGGGGAATTATTTACTGGGGTGTAAAAATTTTGATGTCAAGTTATCCAATGAACTTTTGTTTTCAGAATAAAAGAATTTTTTAGGATTGATTTGTCAAATTCATTCAAACAATTTAGATTAAAATGTTGAACAATCCTAAAAACCAAATGCTAAACAAGTTTCATTGGGAGAACAAACATTCAAGCTGAGTTATTCAACTACAGTGATTGTTACTGTTGATTATCATAAAGACATTGCATATATAAGAGCAGGAATGCAAATAATAATTCATTTTGATTGCAGAACATGTGTTCTAAACAATGGCAATTTCATTGTTTCAAATTATGTAATTGGAACAAATTCAGATTGGTACACAAGCCATTACATATCATAAAAAATTGATTTATTAAGAGATATGTTTCTATAATCCCACACAAGCCGTGGGTAGACTAAGTTTACTGGATTCAACAAGAAGTACAAACTATACAACTGAAGAACAACTAAGAAGTGAAACATGAAGAAGGAGGTCATGTCGTTATTGCCTTAAGGGTCAGTGTAGGGTTGACTCATTACTCTCCAGCTTGGTCTTCAACACTTTCAGTCTCTAGCTCCATTGCTCCTCAATTCAAGAACTTGTAGTTGGTGGAGAAGATTTGTTAGAGCTCAGGTAATGAGATCCAAGAACATGTTCAATTCAACAGAGATATAA
>VDFB02291055.1:0-109936 GCA_007258455.2 Sequoia sempervirens
TATAATACACATTTCATGCAAAATATTATTATTTCATTACATTTAAAGGTATTCCTTGTGTACTTAAACACAACATGATGGAAACAAGTAATCATATGTAAATCCCTACAAAGATGACAGATAAATCTCTCAATTCAATAATATTGATATCATTATTTCTCAAATGACATGTAGGATAGAAAATACTAATTATGTTAACAAGAAGAAAAAATGAGGAGCATTGGTTTATGTTCTTGTCTCTAAGTTATCTCTTGAAGAAACAATTTAATACATTTTTTTGTTTTTTTTGTGATTGTTTAAATAAATAAAGATGATGCTATTAAAGCAATATAATGTTCTTCATATTTACATCAAATTTTCCCTCAAAAATTATGCATGTGTAATTGTGACTATATAAAAAGTTTTATTTATATAATTTTATGTTCACACAACTAATTATAATATGATCTCTTATAAAATGCAATCATTACATTAATGTGGTTTCATATTCTTATAATGCATGATGTGCTTGTTATCTACATGTCTTGGTCAATTGATCTATATCTAGTGTTTATATTATACATAATGTGTTCTTATTGTAGACTAGTAGATTGTGATAATAAACAAGCATTGAAATTTTAAATGCATTCAAAAAAATTGCACCTAGCAATGTATATATTAGAAAAAAAATTAAACTATCCATTCTAGCAAGTGTATAGCAAAAACATTCAATAGTGTCCTACTGTGATGGTTAAGTTGTGGTGTTATTGTTTTTGCCATCAAGGTTCAAACCCTACTGGGGTGTTATTATTGAATATTTATATTAGGGATGAGGTCCCCCATTTGTGACCTAATCAGTTCATAGCTCCAAGACAAAAGTGTTTACCCTCTTTAAAAGACAAATTCTACCAAGTATTACACATAATGACATTGTGAAAAATATGTAGGGCTATATATATTTGTGTCTATTAGCCATGTGATAGCATCACTAGACATTATTAGTAGTTCATATAAATTTATAGAAAATAGTTCAAATATTAGAAAAATGGATACTAAAGTTAGCTAAAATAATTATCCCCAGAGGCATTTAATAGATTTGTATTGGTTGGATTGTCTTAACAAAAACTCCAATAGCTCTTTAATTAAAAAATAGCACTTCACTTCAAAATTAAAGTAATGTGAAAATAATATAGTTTTGAGCTCATTTATGTATACATACATCTAAATGATAATTGTATAAAAAAATGTAAAGAATTTGGTTTCTTTAAGTTTTAAAAATTTGTGTATGATTTCTATGATTTATTCTACTATTGAAAAATTAAATAGATGTCTAATAAAGAATAAAAATATATAATATCTAAAATAAAACAATTTTTAGTAAAAATTAAAATAATAAAAAAATATTAGTTTAAATTAATATTAAAAATTGATATTCATATAAATATAATAAAATAAAAATATTTTCTTTATATTAATTTAAATTAATTAAAAGAACATATAAACTTATTCAAATTTTAATATATATAAAATCTTTATAATTCATTTACAAATTTTTAAATAACTTAAAATTATATCTAAATTTAAGCTGTAACATTTCCATTTAAATCTAATTTACTCTCCCGTATTTCTTTTCATTGAAATAGATTAAAGGAAAAAAGAGCTTACCACTCATCATCATAAAACTGGTGAAGTTTACTCTCCAAACTTAAGCGCATCTCTGAAACTCGTCAACCAACAGAAATGCGTCAAATTCAAAAAGTAGAAAGTGTATATTAATAAGAAATTAACACTACTCATAAACTTACCCACCTCACCTTCAATACGCTCATACGCTCGATTGTCGCTGCACCCGCCTCACCTTCAATCTCTATTCCCAATCACTACACCGAACAAAGAATAATTGCAGCTGTGAAGGTTGCGAATGCTATCAGGGAGGGTATTTAATTTATAACACCCTCTCAAGTATAAATGCTGCTCATACGCTCGATTGTCGCTGCACCCGCCTCACCTTCAATCTCTCTTCCCCATCACTATGCACCTCACCTTCCCACGACCCTTCCCCATCACTACTCACATCAACTCCATTTCTTAACGATGGTATCAGCCAGCTTAGTCTATTTTCTACACCCTCCAAAGAATAATTGCACCTGTGAAGGTTGCGAATGCTATAAGGGAGGGTATTTAATTGTATACACCAACTCAAGTTTAAATGCTGCAGCTGTGATAGGTTGCCAATGCTATCAGGGAGGTTATTTAATTCACCACAATTATACAAGTCTAAATGTTGCAGCTGTGATAGGTTGCCAATGCTATCAGGGAGGTTATTTAATTTTCTACACCCTCTCAAGTCTAAATGCTGCAGCTGTGATAGGTTGCCAATGCTATCAGGGAGGGTATTTAATTCATAACACCAACTCAAGTCTAAATGCTGCAGCTGTGATAGGTTGCCAATGCTATCAGGGAGGTTATTTAATTTTCTACACTCTGTCAAGTATAAATGCTGCAGCTGTGATAGGTTGCCAATGCTATCAGGGAGGTTATTTAATTTTCTACACCCTGTCAAGTCTAAACGCTGCTGCAGCTGTGATAGGTTGCCAATGCTATCAGGGAGGTTATTTAATTCACCAATTATACAAGCATAAATGCTGCAGCCGCAGGAAGGTTGCCAATGCCATCAGGAGGGTGCATTTAATTCATAACACCAACACAAGCCCAAATGCTGCGCCGCGATAAGCTGCCAATGCTAATATCGTGTGAGGCTATTTAATCTTCACCACAATTATACAAGGTCTAAATGTTGCAGCTGTGACAGGTTGCCAATGCCATCGTGAGGCCATTTTAATTTTCTAACTTCCTGCCAAGTCTAATGCCGCAGCTGTGATAGGGTTGCCGCACGCTACCGGGAGGTTATTTAATTTACTACACTCCCAAGCGAAAATGCCGCAGCTGTGATAGGTTGCCAATGCTATCAGGGAGGGTATTTAATTCATAACACTGCAAATTTGAAGTCTCCAAATGCTGCATATGCTGCCGTGGGGAGGTTATTTATTCACCACCAAAGCACTATACAAGTCTAAAATGCTTTTGCAGCTGCGGATAGGTTGCCAATGCTATCAGGGAGGTTATTTAATTTTCTACACCCTCTCAAGTCTAAATGCTGCAGCTGTGATAGGTTGCCAATGCTATCAGGGAGGTTATTTAATTTACTACACTCTCTCAAGTCTAAATGCTGCAGCTGTGATAGGTTGCCAATGCTATCAGGGAGGGTATTTAATTCATAACACCAACGCAAGTCTAAATGCTGCAGCTGTGATAAGTTGCCAATGCTATCAGGGAGGTTATTTAATTCACCACAATTATACAAGTCTAAATGTTGCAGCTGTGATAGGTTGCCAATGCTATCAGGGAGGTTATTTAATTTTCTACACCCTCTCAAGTCTAAATGCTGCAGCTGTGATAGGTTGCCAATGCTATCAGGGAGGTTATTTAATTTACTACACTCTCCCAAGTTTAAATGCTGCAGCTGTGATAGGTTGCCAATGCTATCAGGGAGGGTATTTAATTCATAACACCAACGCAAGTCTAAATGCTGCAGCTGTGATAAGTTGCCAATGCTATCAGGGAGGTTATTTAATTCACCACAATTATACAAGTCTAAATGTTGCAGCTGTGATAGGTTGCCAATGCTATCAGGGAGGTTATTTAATTTTCTACACCCTCTCAAGTCTAAATGCTGCAGCTGTGATAGGTTGCCAATGCTATCAGGGAGGTTATTTAATTTACTACACTCTCCCAAGTTTAAATGCTGCAGCTGTGATAGGTTGCCAATGCTATCAGGGAGGGTATTTAATTCATAACACCAACACAAGTCTAAATGCTGCAGCTGTGATAAGTTGCCAATGCTATCAGGGAGGTTATTTAATTCACCACAATTATACAAGTCTAAATGTTGCAGCTGTGATAGGTTGCCAATGCTATCAGGGAGGTTATTTAATTTTCTACACCCTCTCAAGTCTAAATGCTGCAGCTGTGATAGGTTGCCAATGCTATCAGGGAGGTTATTTAATTCACGACACTCTCTCAAGTCTAAATGCTGCAGCTGTGATAGGTTGCCAATGCTATCAGGGAGGTTATTTAATTTACTACAGTCTCCCAAGTTTAAATGCTGCAGCTGTGATAGGTTGCCAATGCTATCAGGGAGGTTATTTAATTCACCACAATTAGACAAGTCTAAATGCTGCAGCTGTGATAGGTTGCCAATGCTAGAAAGTGAATATTCGGAGTTGCGGAAAATACTTTTGTGTACTTGCATTATCCTCAATTGCGAAATGTTACCCACAAGACTGAAGTGAAATGGCTCCTGTACTGCACATTCTTCCAACCTTAACCATATCAAACTTGAAGGAAGCATGGCTGGCGTGTCAATGAGCAGGTTCTCCAAGTGAAGAAATTGAAGTCCGGGTCTGCACAGCGTTTCAAGCCTTTGCGAATCACCTTCATTGAGTCGAAGGCGAGAGAAATTGATGTTGTTGGATACGGTGCTTAAATGATTTGCATCCCACGCTCGGGTACCCTCTTCTTCAGCGATGGTTCGCCCCATATCTCGTAAATGGTCATGCATATCAAACACACCTTCCTCGTCAACCTTTATCAGTAACTTCAGGGAAAGATTAGATATAGCTGTGTGTACCATCTTGTACATAGATTTCCAGAATACAATGGGCAATGCTTTGTCTTCTCCAACGAAGAAGCAAGCGATGTCCAAAAATATTTCTTTTTCCTCTGCACTAAGAACATTGTAACTGATTTTGAGTCTTTCATGAATGTCTGGGTGGCGAGTAATGTTTTGAAGGGCTTCCGTCCAGCAACCTCTGTCATTGTGCTTATCATACAAAAAGGCTCCAATCACTTCCAGTGAAAGAGGATGCCCCTTACAAGCTTCCACTATTCTATTGGAGAGATCTGTGTAAGTGGGGCTTGGAAATTTATTGAGAAAAGCGTGCCAACTAAATAACTGGAGACTTTCATTTATCTGCAATCCAGTCATTTCGTGGATGTATTCAGGTAGAATGTGTTTGTTTCTAGAAGTAATGACAACTCTGCTACCAGGGGCTAGCCAATCCCCAACCAAAGCATCTGATTGTTTCTTAGCATCCACATCATCTAAAATGAGAAACACACGTTTTCCCCTCAAACGATCCCTGAACAGAGATATGCCGTCATCCACACTGTCGACTTCTCTATCATAGTTGCATAAATCTTTAAGAATTTTTTTTTGCAATTTTGTGAGGCCCATGGAGTCTGCAGCAGTGGCGCGGACGTTAAATACAAAGGAAGTAGCGTCAAACTGAGCATAAACTTCGTTGTAGAGAGCCTTGGCAAGTGTGGTCTTGCCAATACCACCAATACCCCATAATCCAGATATAACAACACCTTCCTCTGAATTGAGTTTAAATTTGTGAATGAGATCGTGGGTGAGGGTTTCCATTCCGACAGGGTGCTTGGCAATCTCTAACGGCACTCTGTCCAATGTCTTAATCACGTCATTCACCACCCTCTTCACTAGCTGAGCTTCCAAGCTGCCAATTAATGTTCACAAACGACCAGTGCAGTCAATAGAAATTGCAAAAGTACTAATTATTCTACCCATTCTACTTATATGAAGAGTTGCAAGAAAAGATTGGAAAATAATAAAATATTAATATTGTTTATTAATCTCTTGATAAATAAAAATACAGATTTGAATTATTTTATTTGTTTAAGTATTATTTTATTTAAAGAGTCATTTTTATTTTTTAACATTTTTTAAATTAAGAGATTATTTTAGATCAATTTAAAATTATTTTATTTTATTTATATTTGATTTTTTATTTAATTAAGAATTATTTTATTTTATTTTAGACTTTTATAAGAATTATTTAGGTTGTTTAAAGAATTATTTTTATTTATTTTAGATTTATTTTAGAAATAGATTATGTTGTGTTTTGATTTTTTATGTACACAACCATTAACATTCTATTGTATTTTTAGTTATTAGTTAATAAAAAAAAAAAAAAATTAACCTTCAATATTATTTGAGTTAGTAAATTTATATAAGAGTTCATAATTTTATTAAAGAATATATTATCATAGGTATTGAGTTGTAATGGTAAAAATTATATATTTATCATTTTTTCCTTTACTTTTAAAAGTATTCTTAATATAATAATTAATCTACAAATAATATTCTTATGTGAATTTGGTTCATAACATCATTAACTTCATCCAAAATATATTCATGTTGTAGATTTACTCCTTAAACTTTTAAAATTCAAAATTGAAATTTAGCCTTTGTCCATCTCTTCACAAAACTTGTTGAGCAAAAATTCTCACTAACTATTGTCATCAGCCTAGGGTATGTTTGTGTTAATATGTGTGTTATATTATATTGAACAACACTTATTTATTTATTTAAGATCATCAAGTACAACATAAAAATCATTAAAGAGCATTTATGAGAACACCATAGCAACATTATATCAACAAACATCATCATAGGTCTATTGCAATTTTTATTGTTGTTCTCAACCATTGTTCTAAAGTTACTAAATTAATCCAACTAGGGATCTAACTAATGAGGACATGGTCCTCACAATGCAAAAAATTCTTCAATGGTGTTTGATACATCACCAATCATTATTAAAATTTAGATATTAAAATATTAAGGAAAATCCAATTTTTGTTAGTTCATTCATACAAGTATAGGTTCAAGTTATATACAAAGATCAAGTCTGCAAGTGGAGATTTGAACCAAAGTAAAACATAGCTAGTTTACATATTTTGACGAAGAGGTAGAACACCTACTAACAAACTATGACTAGCCCTACTAAGCGCAATCCCTTCTCATAGGAGGATGAGAAGCCAAAGAGTGAGCATCTTGATGGTCATAGTAAAAATGGATACAACCATAGCAACACCCTCAAAGAGGACACTGACCAAAGAGGTGGGAATCAGAGGTAACTAGCCATAGCACAAGAGACATTACCCCATTGATCCAATAACATTTGTAAGTGAGCCACCTCAAGTGTAAATTTATTTTCTTGCACCTGAATTTGTACTAACAAATTATAGTAAAACATAATTTTAGTATCTGACATGTTGCTTTGTAGGTGCGCTTGTGAAGTTGCTTTCTAATCTGAAGACTCCATAGTGTCAGTAGGGGAATATTTTTCAAGGGTGTGTGTGCGACACATGGATGTTTGTACAACACACTATCGTCCTCACAACATTCCTATCTTTGGAATCTACAGAGGCCCATTATGTTCACCATTACGTATTTGTGCCTCCTCACCAACCTTTGAATGACTCTTTCCCTCCCAAACTCATCTTCAAATGCCTATCTTTCACATTCATCTCGACTTCTTCACATTCTTTACATGATTCTTGAACAACCTCTTGACAATTCTCACATCTATTGAGCTACCTGTCGCACTATCAACTATTCCAACATCATGACATTCTTCACATCTACCATAGAACTACAACTTGGTGTCTTGTGAGACTTCCTTTGGTGTTGCTGCAACCACGTCGACTTTGCCAAGGTTGTATATTTGCATTCCTCTCTCATTGGCCTTGACTGCCTTTGGTAGAGGGTGGTATTGCTTACTTACTATTGCATTGTTGTTGGATTTGAGTAGCATGGTGCTCCTTGTAGTGCTCAGTGGATAAAGTAAATGTTAGTTACACCATTCTAGAGATTTTTTGTTGGATGCAAGGCTTTAGATCATTAGAGGGAGCAACCTCTTTCCCCTTCTCAAAAGGGTTTGAAGACACCCTCAATTGCACTTTCAATTCACTAGGTGGTCAAGCTTGGGCAAGGTTTTGACCTAAAAAACATTAGTATGAGCAAATCTATTTTATAGTTCCCAATATAGTCCACCCTTCACCAAATTTTGGGGGAGCCTCAAAAAGCTAGGAGGGAGGGCTATTATGAAGAATGGTGAGAGGATAATATTTAATCCTATGCTCAAAATATTGACACCCAAAATAAGTAATGGGAAAATTAATTTAAAGCACACATTAGGTGTGGCATAGATATCCAATCTTTAGAAAGATCTATCTCAACACACGCATGCTTTTCTGTCTTATCTTGATAGAACTATCAAATTAAACACAAATGAATTTTCCAAGAGAAGCAACAATAGTAGTCAAAAATTTCAATAGAGAATAGGAAATCTTGAAAATTCATGCCAAATAGGGAAATGAAGCATGATTCTTTTTAGTTGAGACATTGAAGTCATGCATTCGTAGCTAAAAATCCCAAAAGAGAGGAGCATGAACATACCATGGGCCATGTATAAGGATAGACTCTACATAACTAGCCTCATCAAAATAGAAAACAAAAAATTTCCTTTCATAAGGTTATGGACAAGATCAAGGAAAATCCCATACAACGCCCAATTTTTGTTAACCCATTCACAAAACATGCTTTCAAGAGTTCTCCCAAAAAATATCTTATCAAATTAAAATTATCTAACCATTTGCATGTATTATCAAATTTATGGATGTGTAACACCACATACATCAGGGGATTAGAAGGCTTAGATTGTGGAATAATTTGAGAATAAACCTCTGGGGATGCTTAGTAGTTCTATTGATCAGAGCCACCAAACCTTCAACACTAGCATAAATTGCAAGGTTGACAGAATTTGAGGCCATATAAAGGAATACCAAGAAACTTGCAACAAATGTAGAAGGGTAAAGTCTTTCCTGTGTCAAAGGTATGAAGTGACTTCTTTAGAATAAAATATAATTTATTTAGAACAAAGTCCAATTAATTTTAAATATATTTTAGAAATATAAATGAATTATAAGTTTACATTATTTTAAATCATTCTTTAAATTGCTACTAAAAGACTTGTAGTCTAGATAGTTTTGTAGTTGGATTTAGACATAAACTTCAAAGGATTGGTTGTTTGCACTTTCAATGGATCTCAATTGCTACAAGTTATAATGGTGCAATGCTACCATGGCATTTGTAAGTGCTTTTAACCTCTTTATCTAAACTATTTATCCCTTTATCTCGTTACCTATCTCCCTTTTCCACCCACATGTGTTATTCATTATCATACTTTTCACAATTAGTGACCTTATCCCTTGCATATCTCACATGCCTTCACACTCACATATGAATGGATAGTTTTACCTATGCCTATTTTACATGTTTGTACTAATATGTTCATATCTTACATGCATATTATTTTTCTTTCATGAGTTATTTTATAGTTATAGCTAGCGTTCCTTCACCATGGGACGCAACATTGGGATCATCAAATATAAGGGTGATCCCACTATAGTGGTTTAAATTTTTGGCCAAACTGGACACTGAAATTATTATTTTTAACTAAATCTTCACATTTGGGCACCTAAAGCGACTAAACTGTGAGGAATTTTAAAATGATGCAAATAGAGTCTCATCACATTTTGTCTGTAGATTATAAAAAAAAAAAAATTCAAATTTTTTGGAATCATATTGCACTTTTTTTTCCATCTCCTATGAAAATTGGTTTTTTTCAAAAAACAACATTTTTAAAAAGTGACGCACACTGTATAATGCATAACTATTTTTCCATTAAGGATAAAATTCTAATTCTTTCAAATTTAGATTTGTGACTCTATATCTAGTGCTTCCACCTGGTTAGATAGTTTTTTTGAATATTTTTTCTTTAATCAAGTTTCGAAATCAAACCAATTACAATTAAAACATAGCTACCGTATAATGTGTTAACTTTTTTTGTATATATCGAAATTCAATTTTTTTTTGTTGGATCAAGGACTTCAATATCTCACTCATATTTTTCAAATTTTGTTTTTAATAATCTGTTATTTTTCCATGTGCAAAACAAAGACCTTCATTTTGATGAAAAACCTATATTTAATAAAACTAAAGAACCAAATACATAATAAAACCAAAACATATCAACATTATATTCATTGATAGCTCGCTTTGAGGACTACCTGATTCCAGTTGGGTTGTGAAATTCTGCCATTTTGTTCAAAGCAAGTTTGAAAAATTTTAGGTTTTTTTTTATCCGAGGTGTAGAAATGAAGGGGGGGAGGGGGTGGGGGGGCGAAGGGGGTGGGTGGGTTCGAGCAAACCACCCAGCATAGTGCATATTTAAGTGGTTTTTGGACGGGAAACTACGAAGTGGGTTTGCTCAAATTGTTCGGTCAAACCGATTTTGGGTTTGATCAAACTTTTAGGTTCATAAGAACCCCCAAAATCACTCTTTTTGTCATGTGGTCATTTTTTGCGAGTTTTCCTTCCGCACTGGAATTGTAAACCACTATTGTGGCTTCACCCATAACCCTTTATTTTCTGTGCCCACATTCTCTTTCTTATCACTTGACATATCATATTTGATTGTCACATGATGGCATATTAACATTTATTACAAATTTTGTATGCTCTATTCAATTGTATATTGTCTCCTTACATCCTTTGCATGCAACTAATTGGAGCGAGAGCATAAATCATCGTTATCATTCTTTCATAATCTTAATTGCACTTACACACTTATGAAATTTATGATATCATTTATTGGTATTGGAGAGAGCCTTATTGTTTGCAAATGAATTACATATTTTTCATAGTTAGAACCTTTTTCCAGATAGTCAAAGATCTTCACTTTTCCTATAGAATCAAAATCTTTTCCAAATGGTCAAGGTACTTTGACACCTTTATACATAGTCATAATACTTTTTCTTGGTATAAGTCCTTCAAATATATAATCAAAGCCCTAATACTTTCTACTCAATCAACATCTCTTACCTTACTCCCTTTTGTTTATTGTTTTTGGTGACAACAATACATTGTAATGTAATCTCATTAAATTAGCATGATGGACAATTTAGAGAAGATGTGAGGACCATCAAAAGCTAGAACTCAACCGCCACAATAATGGCAACATGGTCACCCTCACCTTTCAATATTGAAGTGTATGTGAATCTACACCCTAAAGATAAATAATGGTGTTTAGGCAAGATAATCCTCTTGGACTAGTTTCAAGAGTTAAGTCAAACATTAATGTTGTCCTAGGAAGGGGAGTAATAGAGGTGAACAAGAAGAAATACAAAGATTCAATGAAAAATATGAGGTGAAAATAGGAGATGTGGGGTTTCATAGTGGGACTAGAGGTTGGGACAAGACATAATAATGAAAGTAATAAAGTCCATTGAAACTCTATGAAAGGGGGAAATAAGAAAAGGATACAATATCGAGAAATGTGAGAAAAACATATGGAACTAAACATCTAGATGTTTAGTAGTCAACTTGAATTCGACATAGGAAGAATAAAAAAAGCATTTGGATTTGGAACCCTTCACGAGAATTTGATATAGAAGTGGAATTCAAGACTAGATATTAGAATGGAATTCCATACTGTTTGCTAAAAGTCTGCAAAAATACATTGGAGGGAATGTAGTAAAAGTGGAAGGAAGAGAGGTGTGAAATTTCATAGCAAGACTACATGTGAGAACTAGACATGGGGATACAAGTCTAGAAGTCCATTGAAACACTGCAAGTGGATGAAAATAGTGCAAGGAAATCAAGTGAAACGAGCAAACAAAAGTGAAGATGAGACTAGAGAAAGTTTGAAGGTCTAGAGGTACAAAGGAATTCCATAAAAGGGGAGGGGATAAAAATGTAGGAAACAATATTGAAGAAGGATAAGACATTGAGACATATGGACAAGGAAGAGAGTTCTAAATGATCATCAAAACTATGTGAATCCACAAAGCAAGTAAATGTGAATTGAAGCAAGTGAACAAAAACATGCAAGAAAATAATATGGAATTAGATACAAGTTTAAGAGGTGGAAATGAATTAAAATACATCCTGGATGATCTCCACAACTCCAAAAGTGGGATATAAGGTAAGGGGCAAGTGAAAGGGAGGTTGCAAGGGTAAAAAAGAGGATGAGAGATTAGGATAAAAGAGTTTAAGTATGAAAGTCCATCAAAAACCAACAAAAGGAGGAAAAAGAAGAAAATAAAGGAAAAAAGAAGGATGTTGGTGCTCAAAATTGTTGGAACTCCTAAATCACTAAAGTTGGGTTGTTTTGGAGATCCAAGGGTGTCAAAGTCAAGGTGAAATACCTCAAACTTATAATCATGTTGGGAAACTTTGGACTAATTTACTAAGGTGGGTAAGACCTTCAACTTTTGGCTCTACTAAGCCAATGGATCCTTCCCTAAGGTGTTATTTTAGGTATAATTATATAGGTCGTGGAAATATATCTTGACACAAACCATACCTACTACATAATATACTCATATTTGGTTGCCTCTCTATATCTATATATTTGTTTGAAAATACATTGTCTTGCACTTTCTTAAAATAAAAGCAACCATATGAAGTGTTTATGGATGTGGTTTTAATAACCCTTAATAAGATTATAGACATCTATATATGGAATCAAATAAAACTAAACACAAATTGAAACGATGTTTGACTTTTAATAATTTTAAATGTGTTGGTGTGATGGGAAGTTGAGCATGAAGTAGATGGGTGCCTATATATACTGGTAAAATAGAGTCTAAATTTCTATACATCAAAGGATGCAATGATTGGAGTCCTTTTTCTAACACCTTAAGGAAGATATCATTGCAAACTAAACCATAAAAAATTATGCACAAGCTAGTCTACATGTACATACAAATGAAAAGATGTATAAAATTATAAAATATTTAAAGAATCTAACTTAGAAATCTATAAATAAAAACCCATTCATTTATTATATTACTCTAAAAAGATACCTTGCAAAACCTTTTAAAAGGATTTTGTAGTCATCAAGTTAACTATATATTAAAAATAATACTCAGTATTGATGGTGACAAGGGATAACACTCGGGTATATTTAACGAAGGAAATCCATTGAAAATATCTTAAATTTGTTAGAATGATGGGAAAATGCAATGATAGGTGCACAAGGGACAAAGACTAAATAAAATATGGACATAGTCAATATTGTTTGTTGACTATCTCAATAGGGTGGAGATTTTATGCAAGAACAATGGTTAGAACTAGACATTAAACAACCAAAATAAGTCTAATAGTACATTGAAATTCCATAACTTTGTAAAATGCCAAAAATAACTAAAAGCTTCCCAAATTTTAAAAAAAAATTAAAAAAATGTTCTTTCTAACAACTAATAGTGATATGGAGGATGATAAGGAACAACACATATGCAATATTAAACAAGGGAGACCCATTCAAATTTTTCTTAGATCAGCTATAAATGATGGGAAATATGAGGCCAAATGAACAAAGGGGACCAAGGCTTAAGCAATTTAGGCATTGGTAAATTAGGCACCAACATACACCATATAGGAGATATATATTTAATTAAAAAGAGGGAATTAATATATACACATTACAGCATCATATATATGAGAAAGGAATCTCCTTGTGGACACCCATTAAGAGGGTCTTCCACATCAAATTAGTGTCTCACTTGCCAATGACATGCAAAATATTCACCTTTTTTAACATTTAAAAATATTTTATTAATTTATTTCCATTAAAATAGTGTGGCAGAACTAATAGATACCCCATAGAAAGGATTGCGACATGATAACACTAAAGATGAATTTTTAGTTCTAATAGTAAAATATGAGATGGTTGAACAATTAATTATATTTCAGGTTTCATACAATTTACCCTATGTATTTAAGTATTATTTTATTTTCTCAATCCAAAAATGTGAAAGAAGCCACCCCACATTTACATCTACTAGTTACCCTTAAATTTTTTGAATTATATTTTTATTAGCAACTAATGTAAAATTATTACAATATAAAAAAATATTTAATATATATTTAATTTTTATAATCTCTAATTATAATTCATTCAAGGCTTTTCATCTGGAGCTAGATGTGACAACAGTATAAATGAAATGCTTAGTTGACCATATGACAGGCATATATAAATGCATGTATAAAAAATGTCATTAAAAATAAGTACCTAAGGTATGTAGTAAAAATAGCCCAAATTTTTTAATGGGAAAGGTGTATTGGGAAGGGGTATAAAAAATTCAAGATATAGAGCTAGACAAAAAATTTAGGGTTATTATTTAAGATTCCATCATCAAAGGTCATCATACAAGATAATTTTATTAAGTGAACCCTTTAGGCTTATTATACATCTTTTACCTGTTTTTAGGTCTTCGTAAAGCATATGTATACCAAGGACTATGAACATGGAGATCTCTAACAAGGTCCATTACTTTATATGATATCAATATCCTTTTTATGTTTGAGGATTTATATACGTGCACATTTGTAAGTTCTCAATTACTTTGAGATATATGATAATTTTAATATTTGCATTATCCTCAAAGTCAAGGAAAAATATAATTTAGTGAAATTTTTATATACCTATGTCATTTCCCATTTATTGTTGTGCCTATTTAAATAGAATATCTTAATGCAACTACTCTTGGAAAAATGAACAATCTTGTGTATATTTGGGCTCATTCCTCAATCCTTTATCTATCCCCATTTAAACATATTCTCATGCATTAGACCTTATCTCATTTATCTCTCCATATTATCCCATGTACATTTACATTTATTGCCCCCATATCCAAACATCCATTCCCCATATCATGATAACCTTTTACCTTATCTTGGATCAATATCAAAAGTACAAGATCAATCCCAAGCCCACAAAACTAATTCTTGCAATTTCAAATTTCAAATTCTTTTTTTTCCAACCCCAATCTTTCTAATTGTCTGCATGAGCTAACTTGGTACACTTTTGGTGTGACTATAGCTATGTAATGGTGTTTAAAGACAATATTTTGGAAATTCACATACTAAAACTAATCAAATTCATCAAGCAGGCAAGGAGCATTTGTTAAAGGGACACTTTAATTGGTGTATTAAAGCAACAATATTTACTTGAAAATAATCATCTAAGAAATTTCCATGCTTTGTCTTATCTTGTAACTTTAGCATGACCATGAATTCAATCGAGCTCTAAGGATTTGACCTAGGATTACTTGTCACTAGTGAATGAGCAACCTTCGTACTACTAAATACTACTAGCTCTCACCATTAAACAATCAATGATTATATGTGCCTTAGAGTGACACATGTCACACACTACAATATTAATTGAGATTTATGTTCACACTCTAATTGTTTCATGTATGCAATCATTTGGCCCATCTTTTCCTCTACTTGTGTTGTCACTGTAGAACATTGTGGTTCACCAATAGCTTTAGAACACAAAGTAACACCCTATTTCCCTAAATATATATAACAAATGTGTATTATATTAACTCTCATTATGTAGGTATAGTCAATCCTCCAATAAACCACTTGCATTGGAGTGCAACATTAATATTTTATGAGATATTTTCTATCACATCCTTGAACCATTGGTCATACTTCCTGCATGACTCTCCTAATTGTTTCTTAACTCTTTTTATGTGGCTGATTTTATGTTTTCAAGTTTTAGTGATAGAAACAAGGTTGGATTGAGACAGTTACAATCTCAATGCTCTGGGTCTCAAATTGAATAACCCTTGGTGTTTCTCTCCACCATTCAACCTATAGGTCCTAAAGGTATTTAGGTACCCCTGGTCTTCTCTACCAACCCTGCTATCAAGTTGCAATTCATTCACCAAGCCTCACTTGATGTTCTTCCTCTCTTTCACCACCTAGCCCTTAATCACCTTAAAGGCTAACCATGCTCAAAATGTTTCCTAACTCTGTTACAGGGGTGTGTGTTAACTTGAATGGTTTACTTGACTTCAAAATGGTCTAGGAATGCTCCCTATCCAAGCTCAAAGTTCCATTCTTCTATTGCTTTCCTTAAACCCTAGCTTAGGGTTTGGAAAGGCTACAAGAATTAGGCCTCCTCCAACAAGGAAAATGTTTAATACTCCTCCCTGCTACAAGAACACCACAACCACAGAGAAGGAACCCTGGCTCAATTTTGGAGCACTACAAGATTTTCTTGGTTTCAGCCCTTCTCAGGCCGTACACAGGGCTATCTTTGTTTTTGAGAAATTTAGGGCTTTTTTAAGCCTTTTTCTTGGACTGTCTACACTTTCCATCCTCCAGTTGAACAGTCAAGGTCTCTCCCTTCTTGACAACCTTTATGGAGGTTCCTGCAACCACTGCACCCACTGCTACAACAAAGATTTAACACCCTTGTCACATTAGAGTTAACATCTCACTATCTTTCCCTAACCGGGCAACACAAGCTCGCCTAGGAAAAGAGCATCATCTTGCTTTCATGACTCATAAGGACACTTATATTTACATTATTTACAAGGATGGAGTTTTGCCTTGCTTCCACAATGCCCATACTGCCTGGTACGGACAAGAGAACAAAACTAAAACCCCATTTTCTGGAATTTACCAGTCAAAACAAAACTAAAGCAAACACACAGAATTTACAAAATGAAAGACAGCGATAGAAAAGTTATCTAAAAAGGCCAATACAAAGCTTTAGAAGGTTCCTCTACATGCTAACAAATCAATAAATGCTTTATTCAAATCATCTATTTGCTATTTCAGACGCAAGAACAGGAAAAAACTATATTTTTCAACACAAAATCACTGTTTCTTCTTGCTCTCATGAAACTGCCATGCTCAAAATCCTCCAACAACCTCAAAAGGTCGAGAAATCACTTTTACAATACTTTGGAAACAGTTAGGTTTCCTTCTCTAAGCCTAAAATGGGTCAAAAACCTCCTGTTGTAAAACACAGTGTGTTTTGCAATCTTTTACAAAAGCTTAGGAAAATGACCACAAAAAGATTTCCCAATTTATTTAATTTTTCCTATGAACCAAAAAGGTCCTCAAACCCAGCCTAAAAGTGTTAAAGACCTTACACAACAAAAAGGAACTGATTTTAAAACAATACTTCAAAATATGCCTGTACTCTGGCACCTTGGCAGGTGCTCCTGCACCATTTAGATACTCAAACTTTTATAATAATTTCTACTCAACTTCCTCTTGATTAATGTTGAGACCACCTAGGTCATATTTGGTGCACCAATAATGTGCATGTCCTCCAAGAGTAGCAACAAATAAACTAATACTTCACACATCATCAATGACATTATACCATGTCAAGCTATTCAAGAATCCTTCTAGTTCAACAAGGGGCATCTTTCTTCTATCAATAATCCAACTTATACCATATAGTTTGAACAAACACACCTCAAAATCCAAACATGGGGAATGAATTTGGTTTAGATAAATGAGGTGGAATTCATGATCAAGCTATAAAGTAATTTAGGCCAATCAGTGAGAGTGAAGAAGATATTTTTAGAATCCAATTCAATAGAAATGAAAATAATAATGATCACACAACTTAGTCATACCCTATGCATAATGATATCCCAAGGATGTTCATTAAATACCTTATGCTAGCTTATTAGTCTTATAACCATAAATCTCTAAACAACATATTAATGCCATGCTATATTGAAACTATAGATGCAAAAATTGGTTGATATCCTTAAATTATAATATCATTTATAATATTTTATTCATGTTACTTGTGAAGATCCAAAACATGTATAACTCTCTAAATATAGCTAACAAGTGTAAACTTAAAAGACATTTGGAATATATAAGTATTAGCAAGCTTACGCAAACCAATAGAACATAACTTACAATAACTTATAAAGAATAAAGGATGCATTCATTATGAAAATGATTAAAATTACCTGTTGCCTAAATTTTCACCCTCTGGCTCAATCAGGCAAAGCAAATCGTGTTATTTATTCCAGAAGGCCAAATGAAGTATTCGGCCTAGGGCAAAGGTCATGAATCTGATGCTAAGTCACAGAGAGCTCAGTTGGGAAGCATGCCTTGTTCAGATTCAACTTGAAAATCTTCTAAGGGCATAGTCGTTGAAACCCCAGGAGTGTCACGGCGAGTGGGGTTAGCATATGGTCCATGTCGGCAAGACATCGGATAGAGTTTTGGTGACAACAGGTTTCAGTTCGGCGAAGGTTCTTTCATTCGATAAAAGGTCTCGGCAAACACATCATGTCTCGCCGAAGTCAGGATATCTCAGCAAAGCAAGCGAGCTTCGCTAAGAAGTCTCGCCAAGGTCACAGGGTCTCCTCGATAATCAAAAGAAGCAAGTCTCGGGATAGGTCTAGCCGACAAAGTCTCCCCGGCATAAAGGGAAAGAGGGCCTTCGGTATGACTAGGTGATATCGCTGAGATGTCTCAGCGATTTCACAATGTCTCCCCAAACCGAATGGAGCTTGGCAAAGGTCAAGGGCTCGTTATAGTCTCGACGAGCGAGGAAGTCTTATCGATTGAAAGGAGGCCCAACCAGAACTCTAGTGTCTTGCCAACAGTTGAGTATGTTGCTTGGAGCTCCTGCCGACAACAGAAAGTCCCGGCGACATACAAGGTGTTATCGGCAAGAGTCTCACCGAGCAATGGAGCCTCCAAAATGAAGGAAGCAGTTTCGGCCAAAAGAAAGGTTCACGATTAAATGTCTTGTCGAGACAGAAATGTCACCCCAACTCAAAGAGCCTTCGGTGTAACGAAACTTTCGCTGAGATGTCCCGGCAATAAGGTGGGGTCTCACTAACAACGGAGGAGCCTTCGACATAGCACAAGGAGCTCGAGAAGACTTCTTCCCGACCGATGGGAGTCAGGCCGAAAGCAAGGAAGTCGGCCAAGGGTTCATACCTCAGCATGAGTCTTACCGAGCAGCGAAGCCTTCAGAACGAAAAGGAATTCGCCAGGAGGAGGGGGGGTTCTACGTAATGTCTTGGCGACACAAAGGGTCACATCGATAGCTGGGGGTGTTGCCAGGGGTCTTGCCGAAGTGAAACGAACCATGTGCTCGCCAAAGCTGAAGTGCCTTCGGCACAACCTCTTCCCGACAGAAGGATGTCTGGCCGACAGAAGAAATGGAGCCCAGTGGGATGGCTTCTAGAGACGTCAGCGAAGGTCTCCCTGACATGAATCTTATCGATGTAGAGACTAACTGTCTGAGTGATGTCTTACCAATATCACATGGTCTCACTGATAGCAGGGGATCTCCGTGTGACTCATTAACCCACTGATCTTTGAGTGATAAACGGTGTCTTGCCGATGGCTCTAGTAGCATCGATATGATTTTTTGGCCTCGTTGGGAGCTCTTAGCGACGGCTCCATGTGTTGCCAATGCTTGTGAAAGGGTTTGATCGCATCGGTGAGACACTTCTAATGTCTCGCCGAGATGCGATTCAACTGAGGAGTTTGACTACCCGGGAGTCTGCGTGTAGTTCACTCAGCCAATCAGAGAGGTCTGAGGGTCAACCGTGGCAGTCTAAGGAACGTCAAAGGGATGAAGGGCGACATGTATCTGTTGCAGTCTCAGAGCATTCAAGGTGCAGCTAAGGTAGCTTAATCGAACACGGCGACAGGATCGGAATGAATTGCAATAGCTGGAGATATCTGAAGAAGGCTTCCTCGACGACGACTCTTCACCATCATGGACACGTAGGGGCTTCAGCATTAATTTCGATCAAAAGATATTTTTTTAAACGGGGATGTTTTTGTAAGCCCTAATGGGCCGATATCAGTCTGTATATAAGGCATTTTTTTCCTTTTTTGTAGGTAGTTCCGATTATGCATTCAAGGGAGTTAGTGATTTTTCATCAATCCTTTCTCAATTAATGTATGTTTCTGTAACTCAACTGGAATCTTGAATATAACATAGAGTTTACCTTGGAAGTTTGTATTCATGTTTGTATTGATTCTCTTTTCTGTATCTTTCCTTTGAATATGCAAGTCTCTAACTATGTTTTATAATTTTGTGTTCATATCTTAGAGCTGTGAAATTAGTCTTTCCTTCCTCAGATATGTATGTAGATCAAACCTGTTAGGCCTAAAGCATTGGATCTGAAAGAGGTTGTTCTGAGAATAGCAATTAGGCCTTCAAGTGTATGTTCTTCCTGTGTTTGTTTCATGATTTCTCAAACAGTTTGGTGTATCACCCTAGTGTAATCCTTTAATTTATGTCTTTTCTATCCCTTTCCCTTCAAAGAATCAGTAGTCTAGGTGATACCAAAGGAAGTCGGCCTTCTTTGAGATTCATCTCAGCTATAGGTGACCCACAGCCTTGAGACAATCCCATGTTGCTCTAGAATGCTCAGTTTTTGTAAAACTTTGCACAGGATGCAACTCTAGGTAACAACAATTTCTGGCACACCCAGTGGGACTAGAATTTGTTTTAGCTACTGGTTTGGTATGCAGCTAGTGAGTTATCAAGCTTTATAGAAGCCCTTTGGCATACTTGGCGACTCCCCAAAGAGGAAGAACTCCAGAAATCCACACCTTCCATAGTATATGAAAAGAGTTTGAACAAGACGCAACTCAGGCCCTTTTGAATACTTGTAGCTGTCACCACCAAGAAGACAAGGCAGAGTTGAGGAAAGGCCGAGAACAACAATCATCCATTCTAGAAGAACTCAGTCCACTCCTCCACCTGTAAGGTCTCAGTTCGTTGCACCAACAAATCCACATCAGATACCTTCAATGGCTGCTCCAAGGAATCAACCCTTTGTTGCTTTCAACAGAGGGAGTCCTTTGAACTTGGCACAACACAATGATATCCCAATGACAGCCTTGAAGAGTCTGCCAACTTTTATCGGAGAAGATCAAACTACTCCCATTGAGCATTTGAGAAATGTGGCTTCGTTATGCGGAGTCCACCACATAACCGAAGAAGACATTGCAATGAGATTACTAGCTGCTTCACTAAAAGGAAGAGTTGTGCAGTGGTACAGAAGCCTACCAATCAGTTCAATTGCAACATGAGACGATTTTGGAGAAAAATTGCATAAGCAATTTCAAGATAGGTCTGACAACTTGTTTCTCTTGGAGCAACTGACTACAATAAAGAGGGCCCCGCAAGAGCAGATGAACGACTTCAACTTCAGATTTCAAAGAACTTGGGATAGAATCCCTGCAACGGTGAGGCTAACTCCCGAGTATGCATTTCTATACTTTTTGAGAGCTTTGAATAGTGATATAGCTATCATGATACAGTCAATGGGAGGAGTGTCTCTACCAGATGCCTTTGAAATAGCTATTAGAGCTGAAAACAACTTGATACAAGTTGGTAAGCTGGCTCCCAGGCCACCAACGCCGATATTTCCAGAAATTCATGCAAACATCCCTTTGCAAATACCTTCTTTCACACCTCTACCAAATGTACCAACGCTACCAACTGTTGTTCAAACCATTGATAAGCAAGAAAGTGTTGCTTCAAGATCATCAAATGAATTACAAGAGATCAAAAGTCTTTTATAGACTTTTGGTAACAAGTTGGTGAATTTGGAAAAGCAACAGACCTATTCCAGGCCTTACCAACAGCAAAATCAGGCCTCAAGTCAGCCTTTTCAAGGTCAGCAGCAGCAATTCCAAGGGAATAGACAACAGTATCAGGGCAATTATCAGGGCCCAAGGCAAAGTGTGAACACAAGGCCTTTTCAGGCCTATGCTCCAGCACCTATTAGTGCAGTCAGGGACTTGGTTCCCACTCAAAACAACTTAGCAGCTGATTACGAGTGGTGCTATCCATGTAACCAACCTCATAACCAAGCCACTTGTTCAAATGGACTCATCAATCAAGCACTGATGGTACAAAATGCTTCAGGTTCGCAGCAGGGTGCATGCAATGATGCATCTTCACAACAGTAGAACCAATTCAGCAATGATACAACCTTGCTTAATTGGCAAGGTCAAAAATTATGTGGGTTGAATGAGGATAGCTCTCTAGTTGCAGCTAACACCATGGCAAAGAAGAGAGCCTTGGAGCTCGACCAAGCGGCTAATCAAGGAAGGGCGTTAGCTGTGGAACCATCTACTTCTCGAGTGACTAGTGGTTGGCAAAGAGATCAGCAACTCCCAGACAAGGAGCAGCCACGCTTACAAGCTAATCATACTGGTGTAAAGGTACACAATAAAAATCTAATTGTACCTTTCAACATTCTTGATAGTATGAAAAGGACAAATGTAACTATGTCTATGTGGGATTTTTTAGTCATCCCCAATCAAAAAGATATGTTACAATCAGCCCTATCAAGTTTGAAAATGTCTGATGCATCCGAACCCCCAATAGGTCAGTTTATAGCGGTATTAACAAATGATTCTCAGGGAAATGATCAGCAACCTCGCATAGGGAATGAAAAAAGAGTTAAACCACCTCCTTTCTATGTGTTAGTAATTATTGGTCTATAATTGTATGGTAGATAGTGGAGCTAGTAGCTCCGTCATGCCAAAACAGGTTGTTGACAAACTTGGACTAAAATACCAACCTTTAGAGAAGGGAGTGATCCAATTGGATGGCACTTCGGTTAACACTTTGGGTATTATCAAGGATTTAAATCTCACCCTCCATGCTTGTCCAAATTTTTCAATCCCTCAAGACATATGTGTCATAGACCTTCCACCTTTCTTTTCCTTGTGTTTATCTAGAGACTTTACAGCCAAGATAGGTGGTTATGTGTCAATTGATTGGTCACATATGCTATTTAGAACAAGATATGGGTCTAAGGTTACCATCAAGTCTGAAAGGTTGGCCAAAGACCACATTGAGCCATATAACCCAAGTCCCTTTAATGTTGTTCCTACTTGCAGACACAAATTGTGTCATTCTTTCTGACAACGAACTAGCTGCTACTCAAGATCTCCAATCAAAAGTTGTTCCTGATGTGTCGCTGCATGAATGGGCGATTGTGAATGTATTGGACAGTCCTAAGGACCTCATTCAAAATGTTGGTATGGGCAACTATGTCATTCTTGAGCCTGATACAGAGATTCCAAACTTGGAGAACGATGAAGATCAGTTGTTGCAACCGCTTAATGGACTTTGGGAGATGTTCTTCGATGGTTCAAGAAGAATGGGGCAGTAGGAGGTGCAATGTTAATTTCTCCACAAGGTGATAGGTACTACTCTGCGTTCCGTTTTTCTTTTGCATGCTCCAATAACACTGTTGAGTATGAGGGCCTTGTTCAAGGCCTAGAGTGGGCAAGGAAGAGAGGAATAACCAACTTGAGAGTCCATAGGGACAGTGAATTAATTGTTAATCAAGTAAGAGGCCTGAATGTTGCTAAAAATGACACAATGAAGTCTTATAGAAACAGAGTGTGGAACATGCTCGAAGATTTTGGTGCCTTTAACTTAGTGTCTGTCCCAAGAAATTAGAACAAGCATGCTGGCGGGCTTGCAGCCATTGGAGCAAGGTTTGATATTCCAAATGACATCAGAAAAGAGAAGGTGCAACAGTATGTGAAGGTTGTAGTCAGACCCTCGATTCCTGACAACAACATTCACTGGCAAGTCTTTGACAGTGATGAGCATATTCTTTCCTTCTTGCTCGAAGAAGACCAGTTCTCCATGGTGAAACAAGCAAAACTTAAGCAACAGTATGGTGATCAAGTCATACAGCTGAGGACAAATAAATTGCCCAAGGGCCTGGTTACCTTAGAGTCAATTTTTAGTACTGACGATCAGCTCAAAAAGGGTAGAGCTGGCTTGCAAATCAAACAAGAGCATTATGAAGAGCTGGAGATTTTCAAAGGTAAACTTCTTAAGATAGGCAAACTTTGTTCACCTGGAGATAGACAAGCTTTTGTTGCTTTGTGCCAAGAGTTTCATGATGTCTTTGCTTGAGAATATTCAGATTTGAAAGGATTTCATCCCCATATTGCTCAGCATACAATTGAATTAGAACCTAATGCCAAGCTAGTAAGGCAGAAATAAAGGCCCTTGAATCCTAAACTTGAGCCCCTAATGATTAAAGAGTTGACTAAACTAGTTGAGGGGGGTGTTGTCTTCTCTATCAAGCACACTTCATGGGTTTCTAATCTTGTACCGGTTAGAAAGAAAAGTGGTGAGATAAGGCTCTACATAGACTTCAGGGATCTTAACCGATCCTCTCTAAAAGACCACTACCCACTGCCCTCCATGGAACGAATCTTACAAGAGGTTGTTGGTTCTGAAAGGTTTTCCTTACTAGATGGTTTTTTGGGATATAATCAGGTGCTGGTTAAAGAGGAAGATCAGTTTAAGACTGCTTTTACAGCTAAATGGGGCACCATGGCATACAAAAGGATGTCTTTTGGTTTGTCCAATGATGGTGCCACATTTCAGAGAGCCATGTAAATGGCGTTTCGAAGTTTGATCAACAAGATTATACTAATTTACCTAGATGACATCACAGTTTATTCTAAGAATGCTAATGAGCATCTGTTACATCTTAGGCAAGTGTTTGAAAAATGCAAAGAGTTCGGTATCTCCCTCAATCCAAAGAAGAGTATCTTTGTTGTCCACGAAGGGAAACTATTAGGACACAGTGTGTCAAAGCAAGGAATCACTATTGACTCTGAAAGAGTCAGAGCCATACTCGAGTTGCCACTACCTAATCACAAGAAGGGTCTACAGAGCTTTCTGTTCCAGATCAACTTTCTAAGAAGATTCATCCTTGATATTGCAAATCTATTACAGCCTTTAACAGCTATGTTAAAGAAAACTGTAGTCTTCAGTTGGACAAAGGATGCCAAGAATAGTTTTGAAAAGGTCAAGGAGGCGTTATCATCTGCTCCGACATTGGTAAACCCTGACTTCTCTAAAGACTTCTTTTTATATGCTTTTGGTAGTGGTGGTGCAAACTCTGCTATGCTGGTTCAGAAGAATAGCGACAATTTGGAGCAACCCATAGCCTTCTTTAGCCAAATACTTGTTGATTATGAAGAAAGGTATACATTTGTTGAAAAGCACGTTCTCTCTGTGATTAGAAGTCTGAAGAAATTCAAACCTTTGGTCTCTCATAATAAAATTCATATCATGGTGGCACACTCAAGTGTAAAGGAATTTCTGTTGAATAAGGATTTGAATGAAAAAAGAGCAAGGTGGATCACTAAGGTCATGGAGTATGATGTAGATATTAGCATCACCAAACTAGTTAGGGTTAAAGGTCTTTGTGAACAACTTGCGTCAGGGTCGAGCAGTGGAAGTGAACTAGAAAAGGATGTTATCCTTGCCAATACAAATGGGCTCCAGAATGCTCAAGATGATGTACCAATAGGGACAACCAATTGGGTTCAAGATATGACCCATTTCTTACAGACTGGTGAGTGTCCATATGGTTTGAACAGAGCTAAAAGGAGATACTTCAGACTGCAGTCCATACCATATGTGCTGGTAAATAATGTTCTCTTTAAAAAAATCTAAACGGTGTCCTATTGAGATGCATTCATAGCGCTTAGATTTCAAAGGTACTTCATGAGTTTCATGATGGAGCTACAGGAGGTCATTTTGCCCAAAGAACTACTGCTTGGAAAATCATGAGAGCTGGTTATTATTGGCCCAACCTGTTCAAGGATGCATATTCCTGGTCAAGAAAGTGTGTCAAATGTGCTCTATTTTCAGGTCAGGAAAAGTTGCCAGCTATGCCCCTGCATCCAATTCAAGTGGAGCAGCCCTTCATGAGATGGGGCATTGATTTCATTGGACCAATAAATCCACCTAGTGCTGGTCACAAGTGGGTACTTACAACCACTGACTATTTTACGAGATGGACTGAAGCAATAGCTTTGAAAGAAGCAAAGGAGTCTTCAGTTTTAAGCTTCTATGAAGATATAGTCACCAGGTTTGGAGTGCCTGACTCCATCATATCCGACAATGCCCTTGCATTTGTGGGATTAAAATTGACTGATTGGGCTAGGAAACATGGCATTCATTTGAACACCTCTTCAAATTATTATCCTCAGGGTAACGGTTTAGCTGAAAGCACAAACAAGAACCTCATCAGGATTATCAAAAGAACCATAGAAGATAATCGAAGGACCTGGCACATCATTTTGAAAAATGCACTTTGGGCGGACAGAGTGACCCCTAAGAGGTTTGTCGGTAACTCGCCATACATGTTGGTCTATGGCAAAGAGGCAAGATTGCCCCTGTCAATGGAAATTTCGGCTCTTGATATTGTTCGCCAGTTGGAGATGTATACCTTTCTTCTAATGTTTAGCAGGCAAACATCTTGCAAAGGTCGCCAGAATTGTTGCCTAAATTTTCACCCTCTGGCTCAATCAGGCAAAGCAAATCGTGTTATTTATTCCAGAAGGCCAAATGAAGTATTCGGCCTAGGGCAAAGGTCATGAATCTGATGCTAGGTCATGGGGAGCTCAGTTGGGAAGCATGCCTTGTTCAGATTCAACATGAAAATCTTCTAAGGGCATAGTCGCCGAAAACCTAGGAGTGTCATGAAGAGTGCGGTTAGCATATGGTCTATGTCGGCAAGACATCGGATAGAGTTTCAGCGACAATGGGTTTCAATTCGGCAGAGGTTCTTTCATTCGATAAAAGGTCTTGTCGAACGCATCGTGTCTCGCCGAAGTCAGGAGATCTCGACAAAGCAAGCGAGCCTCACTAAGAAGTCTCGCCGAGGTCACAGGGTCTCCCTGATAATCAAAAGAAAAAAGTCTCAGGACAAGTCTGGCCGACAAAGTCTCCCCAGCATAAAGGGAAAGAGGGCCTTCAGTATGACTAGGTGATATCGCTGAGATGTCTCAGCGATTTCACAATGTCTCCCCGAACCGAATGGAGCTCGACAAAGGTCAAGGGCTCGTTATAGAGTCTCGACGAGCGAGGAAGCCTTACCGATCGAAAGGAGGCCCGACCAGAACTCTAGTGTCTCACCAATAGTTGAGGATGTCACCCGGAGCTCCTGCCGACAATGGAAAGTCCCAATGACATACAAGGTGTTATCGGCAAGAGTCTCACCGAGCAGTGGAGCCTCCAAAATGAAGCGGTTTCGGCCAAAAGAAAGGTTCTCGATGAAATGTCTTGTTGAGACGAAAATGTCACTCTGACTCAAAGAGCCTTCGGTGTAACGAAACTTTCGCTGAGATGTCCCGGTGATAAGGTGGGGTCTCACTAACAACGGAGGAGCCTTCGGCGTAGCACAAGGAGCTCTGGAAGACTTCTTCCCTACCGACGGGAGTCAGGCCGAAAGCAAGGAAGTCGGCCAAGGGTTCATACCTCAGCGTGAGTCTTACCGAGCAGCGAAGACTTCAGAACGAAAAGGAATTCGCCAGGAGGGGGAGTTCTACGTAATGTCTCGGCGACACAAAGGGTCACGTCGACAGTTGGGGGTGTCGCCAAGGGTCTTGCCAAAGTGAAATGAACCATGTGCTCACCAAAGCTGAAGTGCCTTTGGCACAACCTCTTCCCGACAGAGGGATGTCTGGCCGACAGAAGAAATGGAGCCCGGCGGGATGGCTTCTAGAGGAGACGGCGAAGGTCTCCCCGACATGAATCTTATCGATGTAGAGACTGACTATCTGAGTGATGTCTTATCGATATCACGTGGTCTCAACGATAGCAGGGGATCTCCGCGTGACTCATTAACCCACTGATCTCTGAGCGATAAACGGTGTCTTATCGATGGCTCCAGTATCATCGATATGATCTTTTGGCCTTGCTGGGAGCTCTTAGCGACGGCTCCATGTGTTATTGATGCTTGTGAAAGGGTTTGAACGCATCGGTGAGACACTTCTAGTGTCTCGCCGAGATGCGATTCAACTGAGGAGTTTGACCACCCGGGAGTGCGTGTAGTTCACTCAGCCAATCAAAGAGGTTTGAGGGTCAACCGTGGCAATCTAAGGAACGTCAAAGGGATGAAGGGCAATGTGTATTTGTTGTAGGCTCAGAGCATTCAAGGTGTAGCCAAGGTAGCTCAATCGAACACGGCGACAGGATCGAAATGAATTGCAGTAGCTGGAGATATCTGAAGAAGGCTTCCTCGGAGACGACTCTTCACTGTCATGGACACGCAAGGGCTTTAGCATTAATTTCGATCAAAAGATCTGAGATAGATCTTTTTCTAAACGGGGATATTTTTGTAAGCCCTAATGGGCCGATATCAGTCTGTATATGAGGCATTTTTTTCCTTTTTTGTAGGTAGTTCTGATTATGCATTCAAGGGAGTTAGTGATTTTTTCATCAATCCTTTCTCAATTAATGTATGTTTCTGTAACTCAACTGGAATCTTGAATATAACGTAGAGTTTACCTTAGAAGTTTGTATTCATGTTTGTATTGATTCTCTTTTCTGTATCTTTCCTTTGAATATGCAAGTCTCTAACTGTGTTTTATAATTCTGTGTTTATATCTTAGAGTTGTGAAATTAATCTTTCCTTCCTCAGATATGTATGTAGATCAAACCTGTTAGGACTAAAGCATTGGATCTGAAAGAGGTTGTTCTGAGAATGGCAATTAGGCCTTCAAGTGTATGTTCTTCCTGTGTTTGTTTCATGATTTCTCAAACAGTTTGATGTATCACCCTAGTGTAATCCTTTGATTTATGTCTTTTCTATCCCTTTCCCTTCAAAGAATCAATAGTCTAGGTGATACCAAAGGAAGTCGGCCTTCTCTGGAGGTTCATCTCAGCTATAGGTGACCCACAACCTTGAGATGATCCCATGTTGCTCTAGAATGCTCAGTTTTTGTAAAACTTTGCACAGGGTGCAACTCTAGGTGACAACATTACCAAAATTGGACTGATGCCTTAATTTATTGTTGACATTATAAAGGCCTAGAAAAATAGCAAATATAGTTATACATATGAGCCTAAGAGCTAACTATGAATCGACTAGGAGCAGAGAACAAGAGTTACATATAAGATACCATCAATTTAGTTGCATTTCCACTTAAATGCAATTTTAAAACTTTACATGACAATGTTCTTTAACCATCCATAAATGAACAAAGAATCCTATGTATTATTAATGAAAATTCTTAACATCTACTCTAGCAAAAGGATAAATAAACTTAGTAATAGATTGGCATATATGCTCCCAATGATGAATCTATTACTCCTTGAAATTACCTATTATATATGGAGACATTCATGTCATGAAGAGGATAATTACTTATAAAAACCCTTTCCAAATTTAGAAAACAATAAATTACACAAGACTTTAGATGTGAACTACACCATTTGACATAGAAGACAACTTGGATTAAAGCACACACTGCACAAATTTGGCCAAAATTTTTCACTTCCGATGAGAAAATGTGTATTTAAAACCAATAGTTTTGACCCTATATTTCCTACACAACAAACTTGTGTTCTAGTTTGCACCATTGAACCTAGGAATTAAATCAACCTTAGACCATATATCACTTATAAAAACCTTTTACAAATTTAGAAAACAATAAATTACACAAGACTTTAGATGTGAATTACACCATTTGAGATAGAAGACTACTTGAATTAAAGCACACACTACACAAATTTGGTCAAAATATTTCACTTTCTATGAGATAATGTGTATTTAAAACCAAAAGTTTTTTCCCTAGATTTTCTACACAACGGACTCGTGTTCTAGTTTGCACCATTGAACCTAGGAATTAAATTCACCTTAGACCATATAGCACACTTAATGAAGTCTCGCATGATAACTTCAATATATAAAGGGATCAATTTACCATGGAATTTGTACCTCATACACTACAAGATGTTCCTTTGGATTTGTAGAGCTTCACTCTACAATTTATTTTGGATCGAGAATCAGGAGACAATTTATGATTTTAAGTTGTTTGATGACAACTTGCCATGACTAGTTGATCTTAAGAAATGGGAATGCCACATATAAAAAAATCACAATTGTTTAAAATTTCAATAGTTTAAACTTTGTCAGTCTTGAAAATTTTAAACATTACGCTATTGGATAGATCATCCAAGTCAATATTTGGTGGGTCTCGTCATTCTTATGAAAGAAATACATAGCAAAGCTACCAATACATTTATAATAAAAAGGTCCCCACATGGTTCAATGAGATAAAAAAAAAGTAGAACTGATATATTTTCTTTTTGTGTTATTGGTCAAAATACATGAGTCATCAATAGGTGGGCCCCAACAAACAAAGGAAAAGAAAATGTGCAAAGATCCTTCCTTGGGATAGGTGTCACCTTAATGCACAATCATGAATATGATAGTGCTAATAAGTAAATGGTGTTGTGCTATTCGTTAGTGATGGTGACTCAGTGATCAAGTGGGTTTCGATTTCACTAAAGAAGAGAGGTTCATCAAATGACACATGGCACCATTGCGTTGCATTTGAGATAGTATGAACTGACACTTTTCTTTGGTGTGCCATTGGCTACTTATTGCCAAGTCAAAATAGTGGGTCCCATTTCATTAAAGGGATATCAAAGATTTTGAATCATTGCACAAACATAAAATATCTAATGATTTGTGCTTATTGAAATCTTTTTAGAATGAAAGAAGAAAAGTGTTCACGTTATTGCACAAACATAAGAGACAAGTGACATCACTCCATTCCTCCAAGATACAACAGTCAACTTGCAATTTCAAATGCGTATAATTGTTGCAAGTAAAAAGTTTCGAACTTCTTATTTCGATCTATTGTTAACTAAAGGTTTTTTGGATGAACACCGATCTATATGCTTGTATTGTAATTTGAGTGATGTAGACACATTGTGATTGGATATTATGAAGGGGATGTATGGAATCTAAAAGAGAGGGGGAAGATTAATAGACCTATTTTGGCCTTAGTGGATGACTCTCAAAAAATGATTGAATATTTGGTAGTTGTGCAAGTTTTGACTTTTATAGTTTTTCTTAGTTTGATAATGAAGATAAATTATATTTTTTGTCTGTTTATTTGGCTTAAAATTTTCCAAGCAGAGAACTAAAAACACACAGAAGAAATTAAAACACAAAGAATTTAGCGTGGTTCACCCAATCTGAGCTACATCCACCAAACCACAACCATCGAATGATTTTATTATCGAGCGCAAAACTTATTACAATCTCACGAATAATCACATTTTTCTTCATACTGTAACTCCCATCCCAACCCATTATAACAAGCTTAGAAGCTTCTAAATTAGGGTTCTACAAAGTCGCTACATACCAAGAATCTCCCACTTGGAGACTAATCAGGCTCCACACCAAACATATATTTATTGATGAGGGGTTAATCCACGCAACACTCACACATAACACAACAAATATCAATACAAAAAATGCAAGGAAAACAACCCACTTTCAATTTCTTTCAAAAAATGAACTTATAGATTCCAAAATTACAATGCTACAACCACATGGACCTGACTCGCTACAGGAAGATCAATTGTTTGAAAAAGCTCCACAATTTGAAGCCACAATCTTCACTAATGGAACCACCTGTTGTAACCTTCATTCAACCCTTTATTTAATACCAATAACCGCCTTAGAATAGTCTAGAAACTGTAACTCCCCTTTTTGTTTTAGCACCCAAAGGTCCACCTATTTGTTTTCCCGCCCAAGAATTTATTTCATTTGAAATTCACATTTGTGTGGCACAACTTCTCAAATCCATAACTTTTGACTGAAGTGTCTAATTTTTTGTTATAATATATCGTTGGAAAGCTCACAAAGAGATCTATAGCATCAAGATCATGTAAAAATAATTTCGTTCACTTTGTGAGCTTCTACCAAACTTATAAGAACTTGGGATTTGAGTTTGAAACTTTACTGAAGAAATTTCCTAGGATGAAAATTTTAAACTCTCCCAAACGGTACAAGATATTGAGACGATTCTTTTGCCATTGGATTCATTTTGCAATTTTGTTCCTTGGTGTAATTTTTTGAGTCCAATTTTTTGCATCCAAGTGTTCTCATTTAGGCCAAATAACTAAAAATAGTAGGTGACCATTTTTGGCCTTTTTCAGACTTCTAACTATCTTACACCCCTTAAGTGTCATCATGGGACTCAAAAACAACTAAAGAAAATAAGGAAAAACCTTTTTTGGGGGTGATGCAAAATTGCCCTTACACCATTGGATACTCCTGCAACAAACACCCAAGGTAATTTGAGAAGTGACCTTGTCACATCTCTGGTGTTGGAGGAAAACCAAGATGGTCAACCTCTGGCTTAGACAACCATGATGAATATTCAACAGTCTTTCCTTTCTATTTAACCATATAGTTTTCATATTGTCTATTTCTAGTACTTCTACCCACACAACTACCCAATATTTCTTTTATCTCTTCCTTCTCTGAAATAGGTGCCAAAATATTTCATTGTTCTTTTATTGGTCCATCCTTCATATCTCTGTCATGATACTATGTCAAATTAGTAAATGATGAACACAAGAAAGATGTTTATCCCACTTGATAACTCTACCTCATAAGCATTTCCTAAATCATGCTTCTTCAAGATCTTGCATGGTCCAAACTTTTTTCTCCAACATGTTATATGTTCCCATTGGAAATCATTATTTTCTCAAGTGAGCCAAATTTTCATCTACAACCTAGAATTCCTTAAATCTCCACTTTTGATCTACCTTAGCCTTGTACTAAGAATTAATCTTATTGATAATATTTCTTCCCTCTTCATACAAGCTATTTAGGTGCTCTGCAAAATCTCCAGCCTCAACACTACTCTTTTCCCCCTTCTCCATCTTCCTTAACTCAAAAGCATTCCTCAAACTACTCCCATATACAATTTGGAATGGGGATTTACTAGCACTCCTATTGACAAAATTATTGTAAAAAAATATTTCCTATGGTAAAATCAAATCACATCCCTTGGGCTTATCTCCTACTAAGCATCTCAACAAGTTGCCCAAACTCCTATTCACCACCATTGTTTGTCCATTAGTCTATGGATGGTGTGCAGAACTAAACTTCAAGTCTATATTCAACTTCTTCCATAAGCTCCTCCAAAAATAACCAGCAAATCTGGTATCTTTGTCTAAAATTATACTCTTTTGTAGACCATGTAGTCTCACCACCTCTTTGAAAAACAACTCTACAATTTGAACATTACTTGTCTTATGACACGAAATTAAATGTGCCATCTTTGAAAATTTGTCAACCACCACAAATGTTGAGTCATGTCCACTCTACGTCCTTGGTAAACCAAGAACAAAATCCATGCCAATATCTCCCCATGGCCTAGTACATGTAATGGATTATATAACCCAATATCCTGACTTGACCCTTTAGCCACTTGACATATTCTACAACTATGTACAAACTTCCTCACATCTTGTTGTAATTGTGACCAATAATAATTCACAAACAAGATAAATGGTCTTGTCTTGACCAAAATGTCCAACCAATCCTCCACTATGCTTCTCCTCGATCAGGTTCTCTCATAGAACTCCTTAGAATGCACAATTTTCTTCCTCTAAATAACATCCCATCTTAGATTAAGAAATCCAACCATTTGATCCTATCCAAAGTAATATGTCCCAAGCAAGATTTCTAAGCCTCTAAAATCTTATAAAAAAATATTATCATTTTATTGTGGTTAGGGTGGTTAGACAGACACCTATTTCTGATTTTTCTGACTTTTATCGCCACTTAAGGGCATGTTTTCTCCATGATGATCCTGCACATACCCATCAACTAAATAAGTTCTTGTGCTACTACATACATTTCTTCCACTTCCTTTAGGGGCTTCAACCTGTGATGAACCCCATCCATTTTCAAGTAGTAAGTGTTGGCATGTCCATCATGCACTACACATCAATCAAATTGTCACGACATCCCCAATAACACATGACAAGCATCCATAGGAAAGATGTCACACTGTACTTCATCACGGTAATTCCTAATCTTGAACCTCACTAATCATTACTCATTGAACAAAGATCTAAGGTCCTTTTGCAATCATGCAATTCGATATGGATGTGGACGTCTCCTTTTCTCTAACTACAATTTATTAATCATCTCCTTTGAAACAAAATTATCAGTGTTACCACAATCAATGATGGCATTACAAACTTTACCTTCACATTTGCACCTTCTATGAAATAAATTGTTCCTCTAAAATAAAACTTTCTCCTCATTTAGCAAGACTCTCCTTGTGACAAGAATTTCTTTGGTCTTTCTATATCTTTAGAAATCTCAAATTCAACATCTTGCTCTACATATGCAACTCATGCATTTCCTTCAGATCTTCTGCTTGTCCTTCCTTGATTTCGTGGAGACCCACATGCTCAATGTCCTTCTCCACATGGGAAACCAGTTCCACTAAAGCCTCCTCTTCCAAGGGTTCATCAAAACCTTCCTCTTCCTCTTTGATCACCATTATTTTTCTCACAAATAGTGGGAATTACCTCCTTTTTTGTTTTAACTACTACTAGCCTTTTCCTTCTTCTTTTGTTCTTCATTTCATCCTCCATATGATCTTTCACTAGTACTTCCACCATGACCTCTTCCTCTCTATTTGTTTTCAAATCTTTTATTCAGCTTCTCTACTTTTAGGGAAAATTAATAAGCATCTTCAATAATAGTCATCCTGACCAACCTTAACTCCTCTTGAATATTTGGCTTAAACCTATTTATATAAGAGGCTACCTTCTCCTTCTTGGCATTAAAATGGCTTGTGATGATCATGACCTTGTAAAACTCTTACATGTACTCTTTAACAAACCTACCTTCCTACTTCATACCTTAAATCCTTTTCAATAACTCTAACTCATAATCAACAAGAATGAACTGTCTCTTTAGCTCTTCCATTGTTCAATCCCATCTTGTTATTTTTCTTTCCCTCTTCTATTTCTTTGTAAATGTACTTCTTTCCACCAAATATTGGCATGACCTTTTAGCTTGGTCTTCACAAATTTAACCCTCTTAAGATCTTCCACCTCATCATACTCAAAGTACTCCATATCATTGATCCAGTTGATCAACTTAACTGGCTTAATATTTTCAAAAAATGTAGAAACGCCAATCTTTGGTCGTTTTCCAATCTTGGAGATGGCTTTGAATAATCTTGACTTGCACAGTATCTACTACAACATGTTCTTCTTTGAATTTTTCTTCTTCAGCTTCATCTTCACTTTCATCTCCTCTTCTTTGCTAAAATCCTCTATGCAACTCCTCTTGCAGTGCTTGAACTTGTCTCTACACGACTCAAACCCTCTTCTAGTACAACAATTTTTCTTCCACCACCATGGTTTATTCATGAAGGCATTCTAATCACTTCTCTCACAAACCCACAACTACTAGTCTTGGTGCAAACTACCTCACATTTGGTGATCTATTTACACACTCAAGAGTTCTCACTCTAATACCACTTGATGAAGGGCTACTCCACCCAACACTCACACATAACACAACAAATATCAACATAGAAAATGTCAGAAGGAAAACAACCCACTTCCAATTTCTTCCAAATAATGTAATTACATATTCAAACATTGCAATGCTACAATCACATGGGCTTGAATCACTACAAAGAAGATCATTTGTCTAAGAAAACTCTACAATTCAAAGCCACAATCTATACTAATGGAGCCATCTCTTGTGACCTTCATTCAACCCTTTATTGGACACCCATAACTGCCTTAGAATGTTATGGAAAATGTAACTCCCCCTTTTTCTTTGGCACCGAAAATTCCAACCATTCATTTTCTCACCCAAGAAGATATTTTATTTGAAATTCACATTTTGGTGGTACAACTTCTCAAAGCAATAACCATTGACTTGAGTATCTGATTTGCTATTATAATATATCGTTGAAAAGCTTGTGAAGAGATCTATATTGTTGAAATATCAATAGATCATTTTGTCCACTTTTCAAGCTTCTACGAGGCTTTTAAGGTCTTCAAATTTGAGTTTGAAACTTTACTGGAGAAATTTCTCAAGACAAAAACTTCAATATCTCCCAAATGGATATTGAGATGATTCTTCTTCCATTGGATTCATTTTTCAATTTCACTCGTTGTAATTTTTCAAGTCAATACATTCCCATTTAGGTCAGCTTACTTAAATAGAATGTGATTGTTTTTTCCATTTTTAGACTTGGGACTATCTTACACCCATTAAGTGTCATCATGAGACTAAAAAAAATTTAAAAATAAGGAAAAACATTTTTTTTGAGTGATGCAAGATTTTCCATACACCATTGGATGCTCCTGCATCATTTTTTTAATAAATAATATCTATAAATGGTTTGAAATCATATATTTATATGCTTTTTGATGCCATGATTCAATAGTATGGTATAAATAATAAATGTTGTCATTTCATTATCAACATAGATGTTTTATCTAGTGCATCACCTCAGAGAAGTTTCTTTTGAGTAATAGTTTCTCTCACTTGTCCTCTACATAGTTTAAAATTTATGATCTTAAAAAGAGACAACTTCTAAAATCATAGAGGTTATCTTATAAATCAAGTCCCACATTTTTTAAGTTTCCCATTGTTGGTGTCAATTTATTTATGAATTTAAAAACATCAACATGATCAAATCCTTTATAGAAAGGGATAAAATCCTCCTCAAATTTGTATGCATTATTCCTTTTAAAACCTAACTTTATTGATACCTAGTACAAATAAACAACTAGAAAATAGCTAATATACCAACGAGTCAATTTCCTTCTCTATTTCCATAAACAATAGGGCTATTACTTACTTCCAATTAGTTCCCTCAACTACCATCTCCATAATTAGAAAATTGACACACGTATCATATTTGCCCATAAAACATTCATTATGTCATCGCAACACCCTCGATTGTCACCACATTTTTTTTGTCAAACAAGTAGTTAATGTTTTTTTTTTTTATTGATCACATATATGAATTTTTTTCCTAGAAGACTGTTGCAAGTATGAAGGTGTTGTCCTTGATTTCAATAGAATGTCTACTGGCTTGTGTTGTCATTAATGTCAACTAAGTGTTGAGGAAGTTTATTGCATATGGAGGATATTGAGAAAATTGTGAAAAAGAGGAAAACAGTTGTTGTAGGTTGTGCATGTATAGTTCAGATATTGAGGAAGTGTTGTGAGTACATGGAGCTATATTTTTGTTGCAATGTCTGAAAATAAGGTGGAATGAAGCAATGAGCTCTAAGATGATGTCTCTAGTTTCTAAGTGCTTTTGAGAAAATTTGATAAATAGAGTTGAATGTGTTGTGTAAGTGGTCAGAGTGTGCTTTGTTATTGTGTTATGTGTTTCTTCTATATTGATGTTATGCCTATGCAAATCTTACAGGTTATTCAAGGTTGTTAGAGGTTTCTATATTCAGAATTTGGGTTTCTAGATCGTTGTACAGTGCGAGATATTTTCACCAGTGTGTGAACCAATTGTTTAGTGATGTTCTTTTTGGCCTGGGAGAAATGTATTTTCTCTGCATTTCTTCACTATCTGGCTTTAGGTCATGCGGATTTGGGAAGTTGCTTACAATGCTTTTATCTTTTTGTATTCAATGTTTTACTTGATCTAGTGCAGAACAAAGTGAGTTTCATTTATCAGTATGCGGATAAGGCTTACCAGTTGTTTTGAGTTGAAGTATTTGTATGATGCAAGTTTGGATGAAGTGTTTGATGAATCTTAAGTAGTTCATCGATTATTCTAGATAGTGCTCAAGTGAATCTTTTTGTCTAAAAGTTTCAGATTGATTTACGGAAGCGTGTACTTAATGATCATGATGTTTGGCCTTGGTATTGGTCGACATTGTGTTAACACTACATGTGAGGCTTGTGAAAGTGTGTTGAGGTGTGTTGGGATCTATTTGGGTCCTGATTAAGGATTTATGTAGGTCACCCTCGTTCCTATCCACTGTGGGAATGTTTAGATGCCGACCTATTTTGAATTTGTAAATGTAACAAATAGTTGCTGACATTGTAGAAGGTTTTTGAGGATGAGGTTGATATAAATTAAGTGTAATGATGTTGTGGGATGCAAGAGAGAGAAGCAAGATATATGTGAGATCAATGCAAGCGATGTTTGTGATGTGAATTTGAGTAGAGCGATGTGAATTTCAGTGTTGGGGTTCCTGAAGGAAGTGAGCTTGAAGGCATATGGAATCTTTCATGCAAGACTGTGGATGTGTCTTGGTAATTGCAATGGATTCCTTGTTGCATTGAGAATTATTCTCTGTGTAACATTTCTCTTCTATCTTCTTGTATTCTTTCTATGGTAGTGAGCCCTGGCTATGAGCCTTTTTGGACAATATCTCCTATCATGGCAGTGAGCCCTGGCTATGAGCCTTTTTGGACAATATGTCCTATTCTAGCAATGAGCCCTTTTATATCAGTTTTGCTATTACTTATATTGTGAGCCATCCTCATCGTGGTTTTTCCCTCGTTGGTTTTTCCATGTAAATCCAGTGTTCATTTGTTTATGGTGTTGTGATTTCAATTTTCATTATCTACACTATTTAATTTCATACTAATAGAATAAAGGTTTAATGAATGCATGTGGATCTGATCACTGTTGAGGGTTTTGAAGATTTAACTTGCTACAACTAATTCACCCTCCCCTCTCAGTTGTCTTGTTCATTTCAACAAAGACAAGTCCATACTTTGCTACTTTTTATTTGAATATCAATAACTTGCCCTATTGACTTCATGATTTTGAACTCCATGTTTGATCAATGACCTAAATACATAAATATGTTGGATTGTCTATTACAAGTGATCAATATGTTGGTGCTAAAGACATTCTCTACAATCGTAAAATACTTTTGATAAAAGTAACCCAAGGAAACAAGTCATGCTATGAAATAAGTTAAGCTTTATAATCAAAACACAAGTAATTTGGCCAACTAACAAAAGTGTGAAACTCTCTTAATCTTTTGGCTCTACTTAGGCCAAGGAGGTCATTCTTAGAGACCATGCAAGATAGTATTTAAAAATAAGATAATCAAACAACTTAAACACACCCTATGCAAAAGTATACTCTAAAGGGTTCTAGCTAACTATCCCTTAGGTTGACTTATCAATATTTTATAACATAGATCTCTAAACAAATAAATCACTATTAAGTTAAAATGCAACCATAGATGCAAAACCATATTTATATCCCCAAGTATAAAACCCTTTGTACAATACCATACTTCATATGTAACCTGAAAACCTAGAATGTGCATACAGCTTCAAAGGACATGCAAACAAATGTACATGCTCTCAAAATAAGGATTTGGAAAAGGTAAGGATTTGCAAACAATCATGTAAGATCTCAAGATAAGAGGCAAATAAATTTCTTTCCCAATTCATAAATCAATAGATTATACATATATGTGTGTATATGTTTGTGTATGTATTTTTGAGTGTATGTGTGTGCATGTGTGTATGTGTTTGTGTATGCACGTATGTGTGTATACTTATGTGTATGTGCATGTGGATATATGTGTTTTTATGTGTTTGTGTATGTGTGTGTGTGTGTGTTTGTGTGTGTATGTATGCATGTATGTATGTATGTATGTATGCATATGTACACAGTAGACATATATTACATATATGTGTGGGTAGCCTTTATTGATAAGTGAACTAAGAATGGATCATTATGAACTATTGAAAGTTTTAAGAGTTTGATTCTTTTACTAGATGTTTTGGCTATCATATATTCAATTATTCATTGATATTTTTTTTACTCGTGTTTCTAAATAAATCACTAGCTTGTCATTAGTCTTTTGGCTTTATACTAAACCTTGCATTGTTCACCATTATGCAAAATTAAAAATAGGTGTCCTCTAGCATCTTGCTCCTACACATGGCTAGAGATCAAGAATGGATTTATAACATGTTGGTTCATCCTCCATTGATCCGATGGACATTTTTGTGAAATAACTCATACTAACACTTCTTCTCCCACTATACATACCTCTATTTATTTCATTTTTCATTGATTATATCCCACAAAATATCTATCATGGACCATTATGCCATCCATGGTCATCCTTGTGATGGCATCTTTATTCATTTAGCAACTCAATATAAGATGTGCAAGGATTTTCATATGATGGTATATTGTATCAAGATAGTTACACACATCTAGGTATTTATTTTAAGTGACTAACAATGTCCTTATTTCTATATTGGTATTTATAATATTGCCTCTTCAAGTTCGTAAAATTTTATTTTATTGCATTTCATCTTCTAATAGGTTTTCCATGTTACTCAAAAGGCCTTGATTACAATAGTTAAAGGTAGGGACTTCTATGTTAATCAATATTTGAAGTATGATCATGGAGATATAATTTTGAAAGTAAAGAAAAATGTATATGTACTCATTTTTAAGTCAAGTCAAATTTCAAACTTGATAACTATATAGAAACTCTAACTAAGTTATTTGTGATCTTAAGGACAAGGAGCCTTTCCTGAAAACTCCTAATCAAGCTCTTAAGTATAAGCTCTAAGATTGGTTCAAATTTTATATTTATGCATTATACCAAAAGAACCAAGAACAAATTCAAAAAATAGACAAGGAGCACATGAATCCCTCTTCATTGCCTCAAGGCTTATCTAGAGAAAAATTAACCTTCAATTTTTTTCCTCCCGATAAGTGAAGCAAGAGTAACTTATTTCGCATCCTTCATATATACCAAAGCAAAGAAGGAATAATCTCTATCCTCTAAGGAGGAACAAGAAAGTAAGATTTGGCAATCCCAATATCACTTCTTCTAATGGCACCACCTCTATATGGGTCCTAAAGAAAAATGAAAACACTTCAAAGGAACAAACATATTCTACTCCAAAATTCAAGGACAAAAAACAAATGGTGCCACATTCATTCCTCATATATCAATTACATTCACCAAAAATGACATCATATTGATATTCATTTACTTAAGAGCATTACAAACCACACAATTGGGATGAATATTAAATTTATTAGAAGATGGTCCTTCCATTACCTTTGGTTGAGATTTAGAGATTTTATGCTCAACATATTTATCAAATGTATTATTTTGATGATGTCTCCCACTTTGAAGGGCACCATCCTTTATGCCATTGACCACTTTTCTACTATTGATGAGATATATTTCCATGATTATTCCATATGATTTCAATGCTTATGATTATTCTTGTTATGCTTTGCTAATATGATATTTTTCGAAGATGATTATTAGATTATGCATGATTACCATGCTCACACCTTGTGACTCTATTCTTATTCACATTATATACTAATAAGAAGTTATTTATGTTACCTTCTTTTAGGATGATTAAACTTCTATAACAAATTTATCATGATTTAATAACTCATGTGCCTATATGTTCTAACATAATCCCTTGTCCAACATTCACGATTGCTTCCATAACACTAAATTTGGGGTTAATAATAGAGGTATATTGCTAACTATCATTATATATGCTTTCATGAACATACCCTTAGTATTGTTGGAATATTACATCAATAGTTAGTATTACATAATTAGTTTGTAGTTTATATTAGATTAAATAAATAAATTTTAGAATGTTAGTTAGTTGATAAATAAATAAGTTAGTTGTTAGTTTTGGGAATTTTTTTCCATAGGAGGTTATTCACAAAAAATGCAAGGCTATATTACCTAATGCAATGTAATGAAAATTATCTTGAAGAATTCAATAATATATTATTATGTATTGTTAGAACTTTATCTACAACAATGGTTTGATCTGATTGAGTGATTTCTCTATCATTTTTCCACATCTTATGGTGTCACTTGATGTTATTCTTACATTCCTTACACATTGTTATTGAGCTCTCTAAGATTAAATCAATTTAAAAATATTTTTCTTCTCCCCTCCAAATTAATTGCATTATTTACATGCAACTAATTGAAGGGGGCATATACGGTCACTAAAGCTCTTTTCTTAAGTAAGATTATAGCAACCATCCCATAATCAAAGACTATTTCAAATAGTACCACATTACTTTTCCTACACAAAGGCAATATCTACTAGTTTGTTTCCTTATGTTATATTGTGTTCTACCGTAAGCAAAATATCTCTCATCCCTTTCCTTTTTTCTTTCGTTTTTTAATCATTGACAACATGGTTTTGCTTTAAATGCGTAAATGATGTTATTCATTGAATTGTTTTCTTCTATTTTTCAAGTTTCCAAGGTGGATCAATCATTCTAAAGAGGCGTTTTCCAAAAAGTGACGTATTTATCCTTTTTTTGAGTTGTTTAAATAAATTTACTATGATAGCTACTTGATTTTATTTTAACACACATTCTCATGATAATTCACATGTAAATCAAAGTAAGAGTAAATTTTATTAGTCAAAATTTCATATATTGCACTTTTCCCCTTTGTTTTTTATTCTCATTAGTTAGGTTATCTTTATAAAATGAAATGCATATAAATAACACAATTTACCCTAATGGTTGGTACATGGTCCAAGCCCTACCTCTCTCCATCTTCACTCACTCTTAATGATTTGGTTTTAGTCTTGAAATTTATCTATTTCCTACCTTGGGTCAAATCTATGATTTATCAAAATGACCTAGGTCATATCTATATTTATAGTTAATTAAAATATTTTTTTAAATAAACTTATTAAATTTAAATTATATTTGTTACGTGTTTAAAATAGATTTAAAAATTAATCAAATAGTTATATATAATGTTTTATAAATAAAAATAAAAAATCGTATTTAAATATAAATCAAATTTATAAAAAAAATCATGCAAACTATATTTTAAGTATGGAAGCTTTTGTGCATTAAATTTTTTTGAAAATAAGAATATAATATCTTATTTATTGATGTTTCTATTTTTTAAGACATGATTGAGTTAGATTCTATTTTTATTAATTATAAAAAAAATTATTTATTGTGATGACAATTTAATTGAAAAAATTTAAATAATTTTAAACTAATCTTCTTTGTCCACAACAATTTAACTAATTGTTTTGAATAAATGAAGACAACTTCAATTTACTTTTATTTAATTTAAATATGTACTACTTCAAATGACAAAAACACTAACAATTATAAATTCAACTATTTTTTTATTTTTATTTTTTTTAAATCCGCTCCAAAAAAAACCCCTCCTTAAATAATGGCTAGGCTGAATGGAAGGACACGTCACTCAGTATAGAAAAGCAAGCAGAGAGAGAGAATGAGGTCCGTTACTTACCCTTCACTTGCCTTCTTCTCCCACCCTGAGCGAGAACATATTTTTTCAAGAGCATTCTTCCATCCGTCGACCTCTTCTCTTTTGTGTCGAACTGAATGCCCATTAGGTTTCAGGCATAGACAGATCTGTTTAAGGCCACACTTCCACCACTCAATCTCTTCTCTTTGGCATCGATCTGAATGTCTATAATGCTTTAGAAATGCTTGCTTGTACGGACTGGAGTCTCCTTGAGGATATCTAACGTGAGTTGGAACCACCTCATAGAAGAGAGGAATGATCAAGCCCTCTGTGTTCACCATTGTGGCAGCCTCCCTGAGACACCATGTTGAGTCTGCATAGCCTTTCGAAAATATAGGAATGCGTATGTCACTGCTCTTGATTGCTCTTTCCAAGTTCTCCCAAATCAGATCTCCCTTTTCCAATCTGTCGTCGTCCTTGTAGACATGCAGTCCTGCAGAGGAGAGAGCTTCAAAGAGACGATCAACCAGAGTATTTCTCACATCTTTTCCCCTGAAACTCAGAAACACATGATATTCCTTGTTGTTTCGGAAAGGAATTTTGGTTGTGGGAGGCACGTATTCTTCCATCTTCAGAGTAGCAACTGAACAGAATGGCAGAGAGGATTTTAACCCAAACAACTATCAAGAACTCGAAATAAAAATACAACTATGAAGAACTCCAACTCGAACTCAAACAAAAAAATACTATGAAGAACTCGAACTCCTATCACACTTTCGGGTGCTCGGCAATTCTCTTTGTATACAGCCGAGTCAAGCTGATTCCCACTTCACAGCTGTTTCCAATCCAATCATGTCAGATACGCGTAGAGTAGTTGATTTAGTGGCCGGCAATATCTTTAAGTAAAACAAGATCTCTTTCACAGCTGTTTCCAATCCAATCATGTCAGATACGCGTAGGCTAGTCAGGGCAAACGGGACCACTTTTATTGAATTTTCTTTTCCATCGTTTCTACTTTTTCTAATATTCTTTTCTGTATTCAGATAAAGTTTTTGCCATGTTCAATGACAGCCACGTTTTTTACATTGTACCGGTCATGTTATAACTACTTGTCATCTTCAGTGAGTGCGAGTACAGTCAGTGAGCACTTGATTTCGTGGCCGACAATATCTTTTAAAAAATATCTCTTCACATGGTTGACATAGAGTGATGGCAAACGGGACCACTTTTATTGAATTTTCTTTTCCATCATCTCTACTTTTTTTAATATGAACTTTGAGAATATGAATAAAAAATAAAATTATAATATATAATAAATTTGTAATGATAGATATCAAATAGATATTTTGGACTATTATTATGGATTTTAGCTAAATCAATATATAATAAATTTTGTAATGATAGATACCAAATAGATGTTTTGGACTATTATTATTGATTTTAGTTAAATTTAAAAATTATTTTTTATATCAATTAAATATGAACTTTGAAAATATAAATATAAAAATAAAACTACAATATCTAATAAATTTGTAATAATAGATACCAAATAAAAATACCATAGTGCAATTGATGATAAGATTTAGTATTATTTTTAATTGCAGATCCAATAAGGATTATGGAAACATGTTACTCTTAACTATTTGATAAAATGTTTGTTTGTTTTGACACCTTCAAATTATGTTTTCACCTTTGAAAAAGAGTTTTTAGCACTCAATAAGGTTTTCAAAATTTTAATCTTGTCAATAGTGTTAAAAAGGCCTTATTATTCTGCCAAGTCCACATTGCATGTGTTTGGAGAGATTTTTGTTAATGAAAAGTTTGAGTTTCATTAAAAGAGGTCAACCACTTTAAGGTTTCCTCTTGCTTTGGGTCTCATTTCTTGTGTTTTTAGCTTTTCACGATAGCTAGGAGTATCAACAAGCTTTAATGGAGGACTCAAGTGAGAGACTGACAGTTTTTAATGATCTTGTTTTCAATTAATGAAAGAGAAGTGCATGCCACGTGTATATAGTTGTTGTTTCCTTTTTCAATACCTTGAAAAGCTATGAATGGGAGTTGCTTGTATGGAAATGTCCAAGGTGGAAAGAAAATGTGTAAAAATGGTTGAAGGAGCCCCAAGGGTTGTTATTTCTAGCTCATGCAGAAATATACATGTGGATTTTCAAGATCAAAGAAAGTCTTCTATTTCTTTGGTTTCATTTCCATTATCTTGATTTGTTCGTACTCACCATTATAGAATGGATTTTAATGAGAATCCTATTGTAATTTTGGGAAGACACATTCATGATAATACAATAGAGACATTCTATGATAGTCATTCTAAGGAGATAGAGATATGATAGAAAGTTGATGGAGGAGGCTCTATGTTTGATTATTGAAGCCCTTGTTATTGTTAAAACCCTCATGAAAATCCATACCAAGTACTATCTTTTTCCTACCTAGGAATGGGTTTTCTTGAGCACTATCAAAATTATTGATACCCTAGCCTAGTAATAAGTGTTAGATTTGGTTGTGAAACCACCCAAGATCAAAGTGACTAAAAGAAAGCAAGACAAAAACCCAGAGATGAACAAAACTCAGCACTCTCCTAGCATTGAACTAGACTCACAATTTGAGCTAGTGTTCTCATTAGCATAGGGAGAGGTGAGGGCTTGTTTATATAGAAAAATATAGGCATATAAAACCAAGAGGAATAATAACTCCCCTTAACCCATAATAGGTGGGAGGTTTTACCTACTTGGTAAATGCCAAATACATGGTTATGCCAACTCAGGTAAAGACAGAAAATCATTATGGGGAGGTGGCAAATAAGTCCAAAAGAGGGTGTGACATTCAACTACCCAAAGGTGGGTGTGAATGACACATGTGATTGTAGGATTATGCCACATGTCCTCCTCCTAACCATTATAATATAACCTAAGCAAGCTTAATAATGTGTGTAGGAAAAATAAATATTCCATAACATGAAGAAAATAAAAAACCTACACCAACACCCCCCCTTAAGCATAGCTTAGGTGGGTGAAAAGACACAAGGATGCAAATATGGGTCTCGACTACTAGGCCATGTTAGGTACCCAGGTACAAATTACTCTCTCACAAATGGAGTAAAGGAGAAAACCTAGTGGGACAAAACTCCTCCCCAAAAGAGAGTAAAGAAAACAAATTTCTCAACACAAGAAGAATCCCATGCAAGGAAGAAGTCCCCACCAAAATAGAAAGGATAGGAAAAACCAAGTAGCCTTCCCCAAAGTAGTCAACTGTGCAAATCGTTGAAGCTCGAAACTAAATGTAGAACATGGTCCACGATCGTCAACAATGTTCCTCCCCTTAGGAAGAAACAAAACCAAAGGTGTATGAAGAATGCCTTCCCATTCCTGAAATGAATGTGAGGGAAGAAAGCTCAAAAAGTATGAAGTCTCTGAAAAATGCTCATTTGTATCCATGTCGATGCTAAAAACTACCACCACCAAATCAAGCGTTCTAGGCCACACTGATGAAGATGACAATCCAAAACCTAGTAGAGATGTGTGTAGAACAAAATCCAAAAACTCAACTACCTCCTTTGAAGACAAAGATGCCTCCAAAGGTTGCTCAAAAGTATCCACACTCATGTCAAACTGTGATGAATGATCACGTGGAGAATGAACAAGAGGATCCAAACATTCCTCCATAACAACTAAAGAAGAATCAACTTCATCGAATAGAAGATGGATGTCATGAATAGTGTCTCCCAAGTTTGAAATATGAGACTCTATGAACAAACCTGCAATGTTTATCAAGTAGTCATCCCAAGCAACTATATCTGGAAGACAATGTCGATCTTGTTGCACTGAATCACAAGTAACCATGAATGTAACACAAGTATCCTTAGAAGCAACAATTGATAGAGGAGAAGGAATGTAAGGCTCAATAACTAGATCTAATGTGAGAATACCAAGATTCAAATAGCCAAAATTCTCCTCAAAATCAAATGTCACACAAGGAGTGTGATCAACAGCCAAAGGATCAAAACCATCATCAGGTGCAAAGTCTGAAAAGGTATACAACTGAGATTCATGATCAACTATCCCAGTAGCAATTATCTCTTTGCTCTCCAAGTCTCTGATGATAACTAAATCGGGTGTGAATTCCACAGTCTTCCCTGCTCCACCATGAGTGATCTGATAGATGGAAAGAAGATTATTTGTCAGGTGAGGTACACACAAAACATCATTGAAGGTGCCATCCCTAATTTCAATAGAACCCTTCCCACTTACACTCATGTAAGTGTTGTTGCCCATTGGAATAGGTGGCATAGCACAAGGCTCAAAAGAAGAGAACATAGACTATGAAGAAGCCATATGATGAGAAGCTCTATAATCTAGGAGCCATTTCCCTAATTCATGACTTGTAGAAGCACAAAGACCTTTACCTTTATTTTTCTTAGAATCAGAAGAAAATCCTGCATGACCTTTATCCTTACTAGATCCTGACTGTTTGGAATGTGAAGAGGAAGAAGAAGTAGACTCAGACATTCTAGAAGGTAGATCAATGTTGTTCTTTTTAAGAAGATGTTTTAGTTCATCAATATCCTTCTTATAACAAGAATGTTCTTCATGTCTAGTCCTCTTGCAATATGAACAAGTAGACTTCTCCTTCTTAGATGAATCCTCCCTGTTGGATCTCAGTTGAGTTTACAGTTTGTCCTTGATGACAAAATCTCTTTCAGTTTGTTCTCATTGATGATCTATTTCAGAATGGTTCTTCTTGCATATCACTGGCTTTGGTTGTTTCTCTTTCGGGCTTACTCATATCGGTGAGAGAATGTCTGGGTCACCCCGATCCACTTTGAAATGTCTGAATTTCCTATTGGCAAGACATTTCAGATGTCATATCGATTGAATTTAACATTCTGGCAGTTGTCGGCAAGATCTCTTTTATGTTATGGTGACTGTAGGAAGATCTTTCGGCATAAGCTTTTTCCGTCGGGATAAGGTCTTATCAATTTCCTTATGTCTCCCTGACTCGCTTTAGAATAAAGTATATCGGCATGAGTTTGGCTGTCGGGCTGAGGTCATAGCGAAATCATATTGTCTCCCCGACTAGTGCATGTGGAAGTCTATCAACAAAAGTCTAAGGCTTCGGTGAAAGATCTTAACGGGAAAGGATTATGTCTCATCGACTTGTGCTTATGAAGTTTCATTGGCAAGAGCTGAGCGATTTCAGAATAGGTCTTCGCGAAGTGGTTTTGTCTTACCGAACATCACATGGAGGAGTTTTCTTCGGCCAAACATAATGTATTCGGTATATTATATCTCAGAAGATTTTAAGTCTCACCAATTGTTGCATTGAATTTCTTATCAGCAAAGGTTGTGGCTTCGTTGAAATGTCACAGTGAATGTGCAATGTCACACCGACCGCCGTTGGACAATTTCCTTAGGCATAAGTATTGAATTGTCTCAGCGACTCCGAGTAAATGAAGATGTTTCAGTATGACTCGTGCTATCATCGAGAGGTCTCCCCGACTTTGATATGCTATAGCGACCCTCATAAGATTTGTAATGCCCCGTCTTATAACCTAAGGAATGTTGCAATTGTGTATAAAAGTGAAATAATTTTTTTTTTAAAGTATTAATATTAACTTAATTAATTGCATACATTCACTAAGTTACGCAACGTTACACTACTTGAGGTTCCATAGACGACTTTAGTATTTAGCATTGCACATATTTAATTATCATAAACATTAAAAAGTAAACAATGCATATCATTTAAATTCCATTCAAGATAGTATAAAGTACAAATATGATTCTTACATTGCATTTGAATTTAACATTACAATACTCATTCATCTGATGAGGTAGATCAATAATAGTTACAATTTACATTTTACAAATGTTCACCTCATTAACAATTGAGGGATGTTACAATGCAAGATTTTAAATAATGCAATAAAGAAAGTACACATATGTATCCAAGTACGAGCTCTCCGTCCATGAAGCTCTCGTTGCCATGATCATAAACTGGGGACCCAACAGAGTAAGGTGCACGTTCCACCCAACCATGTGGTACCCGTAGGTCCACCCCCCATGTTAGGAGACAGTAATATGGTTACCTAGACATAACCTATTCACCCTAGACACAAGTACATTACTAACTAATGGTTACATTACTTCCAGATTTAAGACAATCAAAGGTGCTAAGTACACAAAGTAAATTGTTATTTTAGGTGGAGTGTCATCACAACATTGCAAAGGTTACCCTGGTGTTTCTTCTTAGGTCCCAGCCCCCAACTTGGGTTACCCTGGTAACCTCTTACGAAACCCGACCCCGTTTGCAAACTATTGCGGAATCGAATATCTTTTGTAGTAACAAGATATCGATTTGCCATTCCAGGCCTTCTCTACTTATACTCAAGACTGAACTAGCTCTAGAGTCTATAAGTGAGGCATAATCATCTTATTAAAGATTTTAATCTAACTACTGTGTTATTTAGTTATCACTGACTTACTAACTCTTTGTAAGTTACCTTGACACCACTTTGTGTGTCGGCCCTTACACAGAGCCACTCCCCTAAACATAACAAAGGAATTCTAAGTTTTCCTGACTAAGGTTTACAAGGTGTACAAACATACAACATACAATTCTACACTTTTCATAATGAACATCAATGATTATGTTCATAAAATCAGGTATCTAAACACCATGCTAATACCATGTACACAACCTTAGCCAACACAAAAATTCAACTTAAACAATCACAACCCCCACATTATCCAACTTGACTAGAAGACTTGTACATTTAAGACATTCCCAATTTTCCCAATAAGAAATACGATTAAAGCAAATCAAGAAAAATAAACATCTACTATTCGGATATACTAAATCCGGTCATAAATAACAGGAAATAAATCAACTTGACTCTAGTTCTATTTTCACACAATGAAAGAAATCATAAAAAAAAAATTACCTAATTCAATTCTCTCTCAATTTCATAAAAATAAATAGATATCGAATTTTCTTTTCCAACATCACTACACTTAAAGATAATTAATCTTAAACTTAATAAGTTAAAATCTTTCGATTATTTGTAATATACAAATAAATATATATATACATATATATATATATATTTAAATATTGTTAATTTCATATTTTAATTATTGAAAAATCCGCATTATAAATATTGAAAAATTTGTGTTTTAAATATTGAAAAATTCGAAAAGAAAGTAATACATGAAAATGCGTTTAGGGCCGTGTCGGTTATACAGTCGCAACCATACACATTTCACCAGTCGCCAGCTCCATACATGGTGCCGGTCTGAGTAGTGGGGCGGCGCTGGGGCTGCTCCCACCGTCGCCTCCCTTAAGGGCGGCAACTGTGGGAACGGCCGCAGCGCTCTCCCATAAGAAAATAATAAAAATTGAAACCAAGGGTTTCAATTTCCTGTGAAATTTTGATAAACGAATTTCTTTTTTTGTAAATATTACCAATTCTAAATCTCGCCTGTACGACGACTACAAGGAAATAATCATGTATTGAATACAACCTTTACAATCTAATTTATATATGAATGTACAGATGTATAATATATATATATATACAATTACAATAGGGTTATCATATGGGAAATTTCCAGAAAATTCTACAGAGTTTTTATTTTGAAATAAACTCTCAACAGGGTTTCTATGGAAAATTATAACAGGGTTTTCAAAAGAAAACACGCACAAAAATTTCCATTCAAATTTTAATTTACCCCAAAGGTTTTAAAATCCATTTTCTATTTAAATAATTTCCCTTCACTAATTTAAATATTTTCCACAGAAAGTATGATACAAAAATTCTTTTGAAACCATCAAAACTTTACAACACAAGAATACAGTGAATAATTTCTTTGCGAGAAGTACAGGGATTTAAATTAAACATAATTTTCTTTTCACAAACATTCCTTTCAACAGCAAACAAATTATAATTCACAAGAAAAATACCTGTTTTTCCCTAGCTTCAAAAATATTTCTGGTGATGAAAGCCTCTATTTCCTGTAGCTTTCAAAACCTTTCCGAACACCAATTCCCAATATGCCAAACCAGAGAACTTCCACAAATATACAACAATACCAAAAAGCATAAACCAATTTTTAACAGAGCACTAATTCATTCCCCGTAAAGAATAGATTGAATCCCCTGTATTTCCCAAATCCCAGATAATATCCGTGAATACCCTCAACCAAAAGCCATAAATTTAACTGGCACACATGTTGAGAAGAACAAAATATCTTCAACAACTTCCCAGCAATCTTTCCTATCAAGATTTGCATGCCTTTAATTTATTTAAATTTCCAATTTTCAAAAAAATACAAAATTTATTTACAATTAAAAATGCCATTTCCAAAATAATAATTAATTTAAAATTAAATCTATTCACACACATTTAAAACAATTTTAATTTAATTAATTAATTTATTTAATTAAATGAATTTAATCTCTATGATCAAATTATTTAACCAAACAAACTAATTAATTAATTAAATAACATGTAAAACTTATTTCTCTAACATTTAAAAATTAGTTTAAATAACAGTAAATTAGAGAATAATAAACTATCATTAAAATTGACAAGATTTTCCTATCAAAGCAATTTAATCCAATCAGGAAAAGACAAGACAACCAAAGACTCCAAACTAAATTGACGATGTACTAAGACTGGGTTTAAGACTAGACTAGGATGAACCATGCTACTATCTCCCAATCAACATATCTGTTGAGTCTTGACACACTCAGACCTGAGTAACCAGGTGGAGTCGGTGTCATGTACCTGCAATCCTGCAACCAAACAAATAACATACATATATATAATCCATTGTACAGGCACACCATGCGAAGAAAATCACGGACATCACAGGGCACTCATAAGCAAGTGATGCAATTCCGTTCTCCACACCAATACACGTCACATCAGACTGACAAATTAAATAACAGTTAGTCCATCATAAACATATACATAGCAATAACATATGAAGGAAAGCATCTACGCTATCACAAAGCATGTCAAAAATCAAATATCACCATACAATGTATCATCATAACACAAAGTGAATCCACTATCGCTCAAAATCAGTGATCAAAATATCCAAACCAAAGTACCAAAGTCTAACAGTGTGAAAACATGCAACAGAAAACATAAGCATAAATGGAGGGGTACTACAAGATTGAAGGGTGTATCGGCGAGAGAAACATTTTGTTATAGCGACATCACATAAGGTGTTTTCTTTCAAAGGTTCATCGGTGTGAGATTGATACTGTCTTGGCGATCTAGGGTGAGCTCAGGATGTTTCGGCAAAACAAGGGGCAATCTATATAGTGTCTCCCCGACCATGTATTGTTTTGGCAACTTGGAAATGAAGTTGCCTTGGGCATAAGTGTTGAATTGTCACGACGACAAGGTTGATCACGGGAGCTCTCAGCAAAACATTTTGAAGTCTTCGAGAGGTCTCCCTAAGAGTGATAAGTCAGGGTGATAGTGAACGAAACAAAAGAACATCAATGAGAGATATCCTTGTGTCTCAGCGAAAGCTCGTAAAGATAAACATTTTGATATAACAGTTTATTGTCTGTGACATGTCTCACCGACTTCACAGAGTCTTAGCGATATCTATGGGGATGACTGACTGCGTTATAAATTACCTTCAACAGAACTATCTGCTTGTCTCAGTGAATTGTTATGAAGACTCAAACTCTGTGGCCATTTATGAAAACTTCAAAGTACAGTTGTAGGCTGACATCATTGATTGAATCAAATCTCAGAACCGTTACATGACAACATATTCATTGAGTTTCCTCTTTGAGCAGTTGTGTTTTTTATTCAATAGGATGATTTGCAGCTCTCTAGATAAGCGTTACTATTGATTTTTAATCATCATCTACAGTCTGTTAGTATTCAGCTTTATATTCAAGAATCAACAAGTGAATCAAAAGATCTGGTGAAAAACATTTTTGAAGATTTCTTCACAACTGACATACTTGAAATGTAAATAAATACCAGTGTTAAAAACTATAAGGGTTGTTGATTTTGTAATTCTGAGAGTATCATTCCTTGTTTGTATGGAAATGTATGAATGAACTCTACAGAAAGATATGTGCTTAACTGAAAACAGAGAAATCCTCTGAGTCACTATTATTGTTCAAAACATAATTTGAGGGGTTGGTACTCCTTGAGATGGGTGTCTCAAAATGAGGGGCTAGTGCTCCTTGAGTAGGTGCTCAAAAATCAGCCTATAAGGCATTGTGAACTTTTGTTTAAAAGATTAAGCATGGAAGGCATTTAGGGAGTGGTTTTTATACCCCAGAAGGGTTTTCCACTCGGTAAAATCTAGAGTCTTCTTATTCTTCTGAGTTCCCTTTGATTTACTGTGTTGTTGATTATTTTAGTTCTCTGTTTGGGTATTATCTTTCTCAATTCTGTTTATGAATGATTACATTCAACTCATGAATGCATTAATTAGAGTATATTGAGATCAGATATGTGCTATAGTTTTTGAATTTGTGAAAATTGGTCAAATCTATTATAACACTAATTCACCCCCCCTCTTAGTGTCATTTTAACTCCAACACTCCCTTGTAGAGGATTTGTGTTGTGCTTGATCTGTGTTTGGATTTTTCTTAGATTTCTTTTGTTTATTGTCAGATTGTCCCGACTCTTTCTGTCCCTTAGGCGGACTAGCCAACAAGGCTTGAGTCTGTGATGGCTTTATGAGACCCATAGAAAGAGGCTTTCATTGTTCATGCATTAACATCTTAGAAAAAGATGCAAATGAAGGCATAGTATATGCAGATCCCATAGTCAGTCTATGAGTATGAAAGCTAGAAACAAAACCTGCAAATTCAGGACCATGTTTGTTCAGTGTATTATAGATTAACTGAATGTCCTTTTTATCAATACCACAAGCTTTACATTGTGCTCTCAGATCATTGACCTTAGTAATATAATCCTGGATGTTGCCAAAGTTCTTTGGATCAAGGCTCATTAGTTCATTATCAATCTGATAACCTTTGATTTCATTTGTTGTACCATACAAATATTTTAACTTTTCCCAAGCATCATGTGAATTTGTACAAGATTCAATCTGAAACATAAGATCAAGGGAAAAAAACTACGAAGACATCCAAGAGCTTTTGTATGTTCAAACATCCATTTTATCTTTTCCTTAGCATATGTAGGTTCAACTACCTTGTTTTCAACATATGGAGTATACCCAAGTTGCATTAAGGCATTCCATGCATGTTGATGCCATGTTGCATAATTATAAGGTGTTAGCAAAGGAACCTTAGAATGATCCATGTGTGAAGGAAAAGTAGAGCACAAGTGAATAGATCAAAAACACACACACAAAAAGAGAGACCCCCCATTTTTCACTCAATTAAGAATCCCCCCAACAAAAAATGATTTGGCACTTTATAAATCAGTGCGTTTACAATGTTGGAGTTGTTTTCCAGAGTTTTACAAATGTCTAAAATAGACCCAAATACTGAAAGTACAATCAAATATCAGAATGAGAACCTCAAAATAGCACCAATGTGTAGTTCTCAGAAAAATATCAACTTTCAAAAAAAGAATCACCTTGAGCAGAGGTCATATGTGAAAGTTATAGCCGTTTGAAGTTCCAAAAACGAGAACTATCCTTCAGATCTGCTGATAAAACTGATTTCCTGGAAAATCCGGATCACTTGAGAAAAATAAATCACACCACTATAAAGAGGACGAAATTTTACCCCAAATCAAAAAAAATTGTGCTAAAAAACACCTCTATATGACCAAGAGCGAGCCCTCTGAAGTTCAAATGCAAAACTGAAAATTTCAATGGTGAGGGGTCCAAAATTTGAAAAATCAACACCTCCGCCAAATTTAGCTGAGCTGCTACTATATTTGGAGACCTGTCAATATAGTTGCAATTCCACTAAATTGAAAATGCTGCCAAACCTGGAGAAGTAACAGAAAAAAATAGAACTCTTCCAAATTAGTGGAACCACCAAAAAGTACACCAAATGTAGCAGAACTGCCAAATGTGGCACGGAAGCCGAGGATGAGGTATGGTACGGACTTTTGACGCAGGAGTAGCTACAGTGGGTGCAGAAAATGTTGGAAATTTTTTTTTTTTAATTTTTTGAAATTTTTTAATACTAATTTTTAGTTTTCTTTTTAAGAAATTTTTAAAAAACCTTTAAAGGAAAGGTTCGAACCCCTATAGAAAATGTATGTGGGCTATTAAATAAACTCATGCTTATAAGAAGAACACTTATGGTTGCGTAAAGGTACGGTTGTACAACATCAAGGTGCTGGTTGTACCTGTATAGGTACCCTTATTTTGTTGACTTTTTGATTTTTTATATATTTTCTTTGAATTTTTCAAAAAAATTGGTTTTTACAAATTTTTCAATTTAAAAAACTGCGAATTTGATTTTTCCAAAATAATAATTTTTTTTATAATGCAGAAAATTATAATTGAAAAAAATATAATATATTTGTACTGTACTTTCTACAAGTGCGCTGTACAACTCCGCCTATTTAAAAAAAATGCCCCAAAAATGACTTTCTCCAAATTTAACGAATTGGCAGTGGATCTTTAGGTTTTGACACCTTCTGAGCGTGATGGCGAGGTCCGTTTGGGCTGAAAATGCTCCAAAAGTTCAGCTACCTTTAGGAACCTCTCTAAAAACCTATGTTTCAATCCTTCACAAATCTCACACCCAATGTCTGATTTGGATGAAATAAAAGTCAATTTTGACTTTTTCGACTGCTCTAAACTCAATGGTGAGCTCAAAATATCTCCAGAAAGCTCCTAAATACCAGCAAAAAAATGCAATAGAAAAGAACCCCCTAGAAACTGAGATCTCTATCAAGCGTTTTTGCTTCTCCAAGTCATCATTGGATGCAAGAGAAGAGCATACTTTGCTTTCAATAATGGATTGAACAAACTGCTAACCTACAACTCACAACCAGCTCTGATACCATGTTAGATTTGGTTGTGAAACCACCCAAGATCAAAGTGATTGAAGGAAAGCAAGACAAAAACCCAGAGATGAACAAAACTCAGCACTCTCCTAGCATTGAACTAGGCTCACAATTTGAGCTAGTGCTCTCATTAGCATAGGGAGAGGTGAGGGCTTGTTTATATAGAAAAATATAGGCATATAAAACCAAGAGGAATAATAACTCCCCTTAATCCATAATAGGTGGGAGGTTTTACCTACTTGGTAAATGCCAAATACATGGTTATGCCAACTTAGGTAAAGACAAAAAATGGTTATGGGGAGGTGGCAAATAAGTCCAAAAGAGGGTGTGACATTCAACTACCCAAAGGTGGATGTGAATGACACATGTGATTGTAGGATTATGCCACATGTCCTCCTCCTAACCATTATAATATAACCTAAGCAAGCTTAATAATGTGTGTAGGAAAAATAAATTTTCCCTAACATGAAGAAAATAAAAAACCTACACCAACTATAAGCCCTTCATGAAGTGTACATGTTGCCCTATATGTTACTACAGTTGGTTGTGAAGGTAGGTATGACAATTGATAAGGAAAGAAATAGTAGCAAAATCATGGAATATCAAAAGGACAATTAGATAAGGTGTTCAAAAGAAAAGTCATTAAGAGAGTTTATCACATTTTTTTAATTTTTCATACACTTTATTTTGTTGTGTTTCACTCTCAAAAACAAAATGGGAAATACAAGGTATGCACAACCCTATCAAAACTGTTAAACCATTTGTAAATACTTTTTGATACTATCACTCTTACTTCCTTTGGCCTTTTAGACTACCAAAGGTAGAGATGATAGTTAGGAGTCATGCGTGTAAAGGAAGTTTTTTAAACCCTTGTTGGTTATCCAAAACTCACATGGTAGTATTGTTAAGCAAGTGGTGTAATGGATGGTCCTATGTGTTGGTATGTGGCAACTGATCATGCTATACTATACACGCTCCATGTATCCTTGTTGGGGTCTAGGGCTGAGCTGGGCCCTAGGTGGGGGTTCGAGGGTGGCAACCCCCAAGAAAAAAAAAATCCTACTTCTTCACGTCATCACCGAAAAAGAAAAAATCACTAAAAAAGAAAAAATAACCAACTTTGTAAAACCCTAATCTGGAAGCTTCTAAGCTTGTTATAAGGGGTTGGGATGGGAGTTACCGTATGTAGAAAAAGGTGATTATTCGTGAGATTGTAATAAGTTTTGCATTGGATAATAAAATCATTGGATAGTTGCAGTTTTGTGGGTGTAGACCGGATTGGGTGAACCACATTAAATTCTCTATGTTGTCTTGTTTCTGCTATAATATTTTGTGTTTTATTTCTCTATTTTATTGATCAAATCTACATTTAACTGTTAGATATTTGTCTTCTACACCTAACAAGTGGTATCAATGCGGGTTGATTTTAGTTATCCTTTGTAGGAAGGTCTCATGATTGAGTGGGATTCTAACAGTTAAGTGGGAGCAATGGCGGACGAGGGTAAATTGAAGGTAGATAAATTCGATGGAAAAACTATTAGTTATGGAAGATGCAGATGGATGATTATTTCTATCAGAAGGATAAATATGGAGGTCATTGGAAGGTATAACCAAGAAACTGGCAACAATGAGTGATGAGGAATGGAATCTTCTAGACAGAAAGGCACTAGGAGCCATTCATTTATGCTTGGCACAATGGGTGACATTCAATATTACAACAACAAAGGCAACTCAAGAGTTGATGGAAATCCTGGCAAAGTTATATGAAAATCCTTCTACTTCGAATAAGGTATTTCTTATGAAGTGTTTATTTAATATGAAAATAGGGTGGGTTAGTTGTTGATCATTTAAATGAGTTTAATACGGTTACCAATCAAATAACTTATGTAAATGTAAACTTTGATGAAGAAGTTAGGGCTCTTTTGATTATATTTTTTTTGCCAGAAAGATGCAATAACTTGGTAATAACTATTAGTAATTCTATTTTTGGTTCGAATACATTGAAATTTGATGATATTGTTGGTATTGTGGTAAGCTAAGTCATTTAAAGAAAGATTGTTAGTCTCAAAAAAATAAAGGAGACAAAAAGGAAGGCAATAAAGAGGAAAATGTGGTAAGTAATAAATTTGATGAGGATGTATTGATTCTTTCCCTTGATAATGTTGATGATTATTTGGTGTTAGATTCAAGGGCTTCATTTCATGCTACACCCCATAGAAGTTATTTTCTTGATTATGTCCAAGGAGATTTTGGGTTGGTTTATTTGGGAGATAACGAACCTTGTCAGATTGTTGGAAAGGGAATAATCAAGATTAAGTTGCAGAATGGGAATCATTGGCTACTACATGAGGTAAGGCACGCTCCAAAGTTAAAAAAAAAATTAATTTTAGCAGGGCAACTAGATGATGAATGTTGTGTTGTTACATTTAGTCATAAAAATTGGAAGGTTACCAAAGGTGTCTTAGTGGTGTGTGAAAGTAGGCACCTTATATCTTTGTACAGGTCATACTATTCCTTCTACTTAAGCTATTGTAGATAAAAATCAATGTTCAAGAACAGTTGTTGTAGTTTAGCAGGCAGAAAATCAGACAATTGATATGGATTCTAAATCAGCACTGTGGCATAATAGACTTGGGCATATGAGTGCAAAAGGTATGAAAATACTTTACTCAAAGAATGTTTTAATAGGTCTGAAATGTGTTAATATGGATTTATGTGAAAGTTGTGTGTATGGAAAACAAAAGAGAGTTAGTTTTCTCAAGGATGGGAAGCAAAAGAAAGATGAGAAATTGGAGCTTGTGCATATAGATGTATGGGGACCAGCTCAAATATCTTCTCTTGGTGGCTCTCGAAATTATGTCACTTTTATTGATGATGCAACAAGGAAGGTATGGATTTATTTCCCTAGGAAGAAATATGATGTATTTGAAACCTTTAAGAAATGGAGAAGCTTGGTTGAGAATGAAACAGGCTAAAAGTTAAAATGTCTCAGATCTGATAATGGTGGTAAGTATTGCAACAAAGAGATTGAAGATTATTGTTCCTCTAATGATATTCGTAAGCAGAACATGGTTCCAAGGACTCCACATGAAAATGGAGTGGCTGAGCACATGAATAGAATAATAATGGAGTGTGTATGGACTATGAGATTCCATGTTGGGCTACCTTTAAATATGTGGGTGGAGGCTATAAACACTATTGTTTATTTAATCAATAGAGGTCCCTTTAATCCTTTGGTTGTGGTATTCCAAAGGAAGACAGGTAAGAAGGTGAGTTATTCTTTTGTCAAGACCTTTGGTTGTGAAGCATTTACACATGTAGATTCTAAAAATAGAACCAAGCTTCATGAAAAATCAAAGAAACATATATTTGTTGGATTTGGCATTGATGAATTTGGTTATAGGCTTTGGGATTTTGAAAATCAAAAAATTGTGAGAAGTAGGGATGTCATATTCAATGAGAAAGTGTTGTACAAATATCAGTTGTAGTAGCATGAGAAGAAAGAAAATGATTATGTAGTGTCAGATGATACACCAAACAGTGATGTTCCAGTGGTTCCTCATGCTCCACAACAACAACAACAACAAATACTACAAACTCTAATGAATGTTAGATGATCTTCAAGGATAAGTAGACCTCCAGAAATATTTTCTCCTTGTATTCTATTTTACTAATTGATGTTGGTAAACTAAATGTTATGATAAAGCTATGTAGGTGGATACCAAGGTTTAGTGGGAGCATGGAATGGAAGAAGAAATGGACTCCTTGCTGAAAAATCAGACTTGGGAATTATGCAAGTTGCCTACAGGTAAAAAGACTTTACCAAACAAATGGGTTTATAGGCTGAAAGAGGAGGATGGAGGTGAGAAAAGATTTAAATCCAAATTAGTTGTAAGGGAATTTGCACAAAAAAGGGTATTGATTTTGATGAAATCTTTTCTCTAGTTTTTAAAATGACTTCTATTTATACTATTTTAAGTATTGTGGTTGTTGAAGATTTGCATTTAGAACAACTTGATGTTACAAAAAACTTTCTCCATGGTGATTTGGAAGAGGAAATATACATGGAACAACCACAAGGATTTGAAGTCAAAGGTCAGGAGAAATTAGTGTGCAGATTGAAGAAAAGTTTATATGGTTATAAGCAAGCACCTCAACAACGGTATATTAGTAATTTGATAGTTTTATGGTTGAGCATGGCTATAGTCGATGTAATTCAAACCATTGTGTTTATTTTAAGAGGTTGGATGATGATAGCTTCATTATTTTGTGTTTATATGTTGATGATATGCTTATAGCGGGGTCTAACATGGATCATATAAAGGAGTTAAAACAATAGTTAGCAAATTCATTTGCTATGAAGGATTTCGGGGCAGCAAAACAAATCCTTGGTATGAAGATTACAAGAGATAGGAAAAATAGAAAATTATTTCTATCTCAGGCTGATTATGTTGAAAAGGTGTTACAAATATTTCATATGGAGAATACAAAAGTTGTCAACAAACATTTTCCTAGTCATGTCAAATTAACTAAGGATATGTGTCCAGAGACACAAGAAGAGGAAGAAAAAATGTCCAAGGTGCCATATGCTTCAACTATAGGCATTTTAATGTATGCCATGGTATGCACAAGACTGGATATTGTACATGTTGTAAGAGTTGTTAGTAGTTATATGAGTCACCCTAGAGTTGAGCATTGGAATGCGGTAAAATGAATTCTCAGGTATTTGAGAGGTACATCCAATAAATGGTTATGTTTTGAGGGTTCTAATACTAATTTAAAAGGTTATGTTGACTCAAATTTGGCAGGGGATATAGATACCATGCAAAGTACCACAGGCTATGTATTTACAACTGCTGGGACAACATTGGGTTGGATTTCTCGGTTACAAAAGGTGGTTGCTTTATCCACCATAGAGGCAGAGTATGTTGTTGCAACAGAGGAAACAAAGGAGATGATATGGCTACAACTTTTCATGGAAGAGTTGGGAAAACAACAGGCTCAAAATTATTTGTTTACAGACAACTAGAGTGTTATACATCTTGCAAATAATTTTTCCTTGCACTCTAAAACCAAACACATACAATTGAGATATAATTTCAATCGGTCAATGTTGGAGGATGGACAGGTAAAGCTGGAAAAGATACATATAGATGCCAATCCAGTGGAGATGTTTATGAAGATGGTGATAAGGGAGAAGTTGAGATCCTCTTTAGCTTCAGTTGGAATTCAAGGTTGAATTCAAGTATAACAGAGCAATGGGGTCTAAGGTGCTTATTTCCAATGGGAGCTATAAGTGCAACAGTGTCATCTAAGATCAATCTCCAAGTGGGAGATTGCATTGGTGTGGAGCTTGATCAGTCTCCAAGTGGGAGATTGTTGGTATGTGGTGACTGATCATGCTATATTGTACACTTTTCATGTATCCTTTCCAAGGTCTGGGGCCAGGTCGGGCCTTGGGTGGGGATTCAAGGGTGGTAGCCCCCAACAAAAAAAAATTCCTACTTTTTTCATGTCATCACCAAAAAATAAATAATAACCGACTTTGTAAAACCTTAATCTAGAAGCTTCTAAGCTTGTTATAAGGGGTTGGGATGGGAGTTACAATATGTAGAAAAAGATGATTATTATGAGATTGTAATAAGTTTTGCACTGGATAATAAAATCATTGGATGGCTGTGGTTTTGTGGATGTAGCCCATATTGGGTGAGCCACACTAAATTCTCCGTGTTGTCTTGTTTCTACTATAATTTTCTTTGTGTTTCATTTCTCTATTTTTTTTTATCAAATTTGCATTTAACTGTTTGATATCTTCCTTCTAAACCTAACAATATATAATGTTAATACATTTGTTAAGCTTTAGAAAGTATAGTGTGAAATCTCCCTGTCATGCATAAACTTGGAAGTATCCATAGATGTGATAAAAGCAATGCACTTGGCAAGTAAGTATGATCAAAATACTTTCAAATTGAAGGGTTCACTTGGATTGCATGTTGAACAAACACAATCAACAAGAAATCAATAGATAGTCAAAAGACAGAGAGAGTAGTCCTTTATGGTGTCAAGCAGACAAGATATTACAATAATGAGGATCTAAAATTTCTTATGAGAATATTTTAGAGTTTTGCACGAGTGAAAAGTAGTATGGAGGTATTTAAGTGATAATCACAAGGGTTTCATCTTAGTTTGGTGTAAAGATAAAAGGTTATGATTTTCTATAACTAATGGTATATATCTATTTCTTCTACGTGTGTCTCATTGTCAACCGAATGGTAAAAATACATCAAAATCCTATCAAGAGGACCTATGAATTGTTAAATCTCTAAGCCTTTTCCTCCATTGTTGTTCATAGTAATAATAAGAACTTAGTCATAGTCATCATGGGGTCTTCAAGATAGTGCATTAAAAGGAAATGAATAAGTTTAAGAGAGGCCTTCATACACAAAGAGTGGAATAAGTCTAATAGGATTACAAAGAATACATGTAGGCATCTAGAAGAAAGGTGGAGTTTTTCAAATGAAAAAAATGATTAAATCAGTGACCTAAATGTGTCTTAAGTGATAGGGAACTCTAAAATAGGTGCTTAAAGATTTTTTTGGACATTCAAAATACTAAGAGGGGGGGTGAATTAGTATTCTATTAAACTTTTTGAACACAACAATTGCAATCACCAGAACATATTAATTGGAATAGGAAATGAAAGCATAAAACATGAACACCAAGATTTTTATGTGGAAAACCCAAAATGGGAAAAACCACGATGAGGATTAGCTCACAATATATTATATCCAAGTATAGTATATTATAGGGATTCACTACTAGGACACATTGTCCTTAAAAGGCCCACAACCAGAGTTAAGTACAATACAAAATGTATGGCTCACTACTAAAATATGAACTGATGCAAAGTGCACCTATCTTTTGTTGTATTTCAATTCCATTGAAGCTCTGAATATGAAGCACTGCCCTACTTAGCAGTTGCTTAACAATTTTGCTCTAATATTGAACTTCTACCAAAACACAATTCACATCTAATATGTCAACTATGTTCACACATCCACTTATCTCTCATACTTCCACACACACACTCTCTCTCACACACATACTCCCTCTTTCACCCTTATTCAACTCCAAAATATCTCATATATATACCCAAATACATTGTACACATCAATTAGGTTGGCCTAATTAGATGTAAACAAAACAATCCAAATAGCTCTTGTTGGCACCATACAAGATTTAAAACATATTTTCACCCAAGAAAAATGTGTAATACTCAATTTCAAGTTGGCATAAATTTGAAAGAGATTCAACTAACATCTACAAAGTGTAACTAATCTTCTCAACACATACCATGCATTAGGTTGGCCAGGAGTAGGACCTAATCACAAAAATTCCAATCATACACACGCTTTTCAAAATAAACACCTTCCAAATTTGATATTTCTTCAATTTCTCTTCACATCAACATCAAAGAGACTACCTTTAGAACTACAGCATCAAAACAACCTTCTCAAGAAGATGTGGAATCTCCCATGCTAGTATACTAAACAGAGAGATGATTGTACTATATAGAGTTGAGCTCTGCCATTGATAAATTTGAGTACACATCACAAAAATTCTCAAGATCTTGAATATAGTTGTATGAATCAATCATAATGATATGATGAAGAAAGCAGAGTTACATCTCTTCCTACAGGGAAGTGTGGACCCAAAAATTGACACACTAGGCCACAACACCATCAACAGAGAGCACTTAACCAAACCTCTAATAAATCAACTTCCCGGTATAGTTAGTATTGCACAAATGACACCCAAAAATGCTTCCCACAGTGTTGAAATCAATGAAAACACTGAAGCTAGCTGAATCAACCTATATATGTACACCTCATGCTCATGTTGTCAGGTTCCATCAATGAATATAGACTCCCAAACTTCCAAAAATCTCCCCCTTTGGCATTGATGGCAACATGCCTATCAAAAACATTTTTCATACTAATACAAAACCAACTGAATACTCCCCCTTTCAAAATTGACCTTGAATTTCCAAAACTTCAAAAAAAGGGTTTTCCAAACATTCAAAAATGTTTTTCTTTTCAGTATCTATCTCTCCCCCTTTGACATCAAGGGAAAAGGTCATGCAAGGGTCTGGAATATTCCCTTGAGTATATGTATGTATGCATCAAAAATTGATCAAAAGGATATGAACATATTAACCTAGAGATGAAGATCCCTTAAGATTCTTCAGGATATCCTGCCATGTAGCTTTACCTTCTTCCCAAGAACCTTTTGTATGTGCAAGAGTCTTGTATAGTAATTCAAGCTTTGTTAAAGACTCTATACCTTCTTGCTTGGTGTTGGGGTTGAGATTTATTTCCGATAGACTATTAGCGCTAGCAAGGGCACTGGATATAGAAGTGTGTCTTATTTTTATCAAATCTCTAAGTGCCGCATACGATTTGATTACCTCTATTCTTTGACTCTATAAGCTAAAGAATTTTTCCTATAGTTGCATGATACAGGACCATCTTTGATTGTCCCTGTCATTTTCCAAACTATAAAATTTTTCTTGAGTGCTAAACCAAATTTCATTATGATTTATTTCACTCTCTGCACTTAATGTCTAGTTAGACCAATTTAGGCAAAAGTATATTAACTCCTAAGCTTTCCTAAACATCCTTCAATTCCTTCAAGACTATATGGTGTGCATCTACACATTTCTTTTTGAAAGGAATCAGGGTGAGCGGAAACAACTTCCAACACTAATCTAAGCAGGAAAGAGTTACAAAAATTTCATTTTAACACATTTAACAACTACAACAAGAGAAGCACATAGAGAATAATGGAAATAGAAAACCAAGTACAAAAATGCAATAACAATTGATATATGTGGGGAAAACCCTTTAAAGTAAAAAATACCACCCTCCAAAAGCTCAGTACTATTGTATTACTTCAAATATGTGTTACAATACATCACCAAGTACATAGCCTTCTTCTACAAGTGCTTCAAACAAACACCTGCTCTGGAGTGATATCAACAACACTTTGTTACCTGCAAAGAAATTATGCATTCCACAACACAAGGCACTCAATAAATAGAGCGATACAACCTTCAAGAGGCATTTAAAAGGAGAGGGGAATCCAAATCCACATGGCACATTCTTCCACACCATAGACATGCATTTAGACACATGTACAACATTCCCTTACACCCCTTACAATTGTCAAACATGCAAATTTTCTTCTTCCAAGATTGGTTCCTAGAATATGCTAAAAAAAGCTTATGAAAGATGGCTTACAACTTCCATAGAATATGTCCTAAATCTTCCATAGAATCTATCATAGAATCCGTAAGAGAATCTATCATAACTGACTAAAAATAGTGGATTCTCTTACATCTTGTCATAGCCCAACTTGGGTGCCAAATTTCTCCATGCATTTAAACATGCCTTATGACACATCATAGAATTTTTCATATGTCATAGATTCCAAAGTGGGATGCCAATGTCCACTTGGGATGATGATGTGTCATCCAATCACCTCCAATGGGGATGCCACCAAATCGGTGGGTCCCAATTAATGACATGACACCATAGGAAATTAAATAATACAAATAAATACATTAATTACATCAATTAAATCAATATTAGTACTCTAAGGTTGAGACACCTTAATCCCAACATTCTCCCATTTGTCGAAGACTTGTCGAGAGTCATTCAAAATCAAGTGCTCAAGGCCCAAAGACCCATGGAATTAGAACACCATTTGAACTTCTTTGTGCTCACTAGTTTTGTCAATGCATTTGCAACATTCAACAAAGTGTCAACCTTCTCCAAGTTCACTTTTCCATCCTCTACCATATCATGAAAAAAATGATATTGAACATTGATGTGCTTTATTTTGGCATGGAAGGTAGGATTCTTTGCAGGGAAAATCAAACTTTGACTGTCACAACAAACAATAATCTATCATGCATCTAAACCAATATCAAAACACAATATCTTAAGCCAAATGGATTTCTTACAAGCATGAGTGGCTGCCATATACTCTGCCTCTATCATGGGAAATGTGACTACAACTTGTCGCTTACTCATCCAATTGATAGCACCAATGAACATCATAAACACATAACCACTAGTGGATCTTCTGTTGTCAATGCCACGTTCCCAATATGAATCCATATATCTATGAATACTCATATAATGCTGAGGTACAGGAGGATAACCATGAAAACACAAGGCATACTTGGAAGTGCCTCGTAAATATCTAAACACTCCCTTAACCACATCCCAATACACCTGTCCAAGATTAGCCATGAAATGGCTAAAGACTCCCACTGCTTGGGCAATGTTTGGTCTCATACACACCATCACATACATTAGACTGCCATCTGCACTCCCATACCATACTTTGGTCATGTCCTCCATCTCAGTAGGATATTTTGAACAATCATTCACAGAAATCTTCGTCCCTTGCATTATAGGAACAACTAACTGTCTGCAATCTACCATGTTGAATCTCTCCAAGATCGAGTTTACATACTTGTTCTAGCTTAACCAAATATTTTTTTTAGCTTTGTATCTTGTGATTTCCATTCCCAAAATCTACCTAGCTGCACCTAGGTCTTTCATCTCAAATTGTACTAACAGTTGAAACTTCAAATCTGAAATCATACTTTTACCATTCCCAATAAACAACATATCATCTATGTATAAGACAATAATGAGAATGCAAAAATTATCATATTTGAAATATACATAATGGTCTAATTTAGATCTATGAAATCCCAATGATGACACATAGGTATTGAACTTCTGATATCACATTCTTAGAGACTGTTTCAAACCATAAAGAGACTTCTTTAGTTGGAAAACCAATTTTTCTTTACCTTTTTCAATAAAATGCTTTGGTTGTGACATGTAAATCACTTCCTCCAAATCACCATGAAGGAAAGTTGTATTCACATCCATTTGTTCCACTTCTAAGTCATACACTATTGCAAGTGATAATACGAGCTGAATGGATGTCAACTTCACCACAGAGAGAATATCTCCCCATAATCAATTCCCTCAACCTGGGAAAACCCCTTAGTGACCAACCATGCCTTATACTTCTCAACACAGCCATCAAGACCACACTTTTTCTTGAAAAACCATTTACAACCAATATGTTTACGTCTAGTAGGCAAAGGGACCAAATCCCAAGTCTTTTTTTTCTTTAATGAAGCCATCTCCTCATCCATGGCTTGCATCCAAGAATTTGAGTCATTCATACCCATTGCCTCTCTAACTATCCTAGGCTCATTAGTGTTAGTAATCAAAGCAAAGATGTAACTAGAATCCAATACTAAATAACCAAGCCTATCCAGTTGTCACCTAACTCGTGTAGACCTCCTCAAAGGCTGAGGTTGAGGTTCTCCTTCTTCTTCAGAACTTTTAGAGCTACTTGAATTCTCCTCATCATTAGGTCCTTATTCTATTTATCCTCCTTTCCAAGCTATAGCTCAACAATAGAAGGTTTCATCTCTTTGAAGATCACACTTCTATTGTTGAGAACCTTCTGAGCTTTTGGATCCCAAAGCTTGTACCCTTTCACACCAACACCATAGCCGATAAAGATACACTTAAAATTATTGTTCTTCAACTTTGATCTTTTCTCAATCGGAACATGAGTGTAAGCTTCACAACCAAATACTCTAAGATGTCTCATCGAAGGCTTTTTAGCAGACCATGGCTCCATAGGTGTCTTTCCAACAAGCCCCAATGTAGGAGATCTATTGATCAAATAACATGCAATGGCTACCACTTCAACCCAAAAATTCTATTCAAGGCTAGCACCACTCAACATACTCCTAGCCCTATCCATCAACATTCTATTTATCCTCTCTGTAACTCTATTTTTCTATAGAGTGTAGGGAGTTGTCTTATGTATCTCAATCCCATACTCTTTACAGAACTTTTGAAACTCTACGAAACAAAAATCACCACCATTATTAGTCCTCAAACACTTAATCTTTATGCTAGTCTGATTTTCTACCAAGGCCTTAAACTCCTTAAACTGACTAAAGACTTCAACTTTACTTCTGAGAAAATAAATGAATGTCCTTCTACTATAATCATTTATGAAATAAACAAAATATATAAAAAAATTATAATGAAAGAACATTCATAGGACCAAAAAAATCTAAATGAACATAGTCCAAAACCCTAGAAAACTTATGAGAACTAGAGTAAAAAGAAACACAATGTTGTTTTCCATATACACAATGTTTACAAAAGTCAAACTCGAGATTACAATCATCAAGGCCTTCAACAAGGCTCTTATTTTTTAGGGTTCTAAGACCATTCTCACCAATTATGTGACCAAGTTGTTGGTGCCATAACATTGTCTTATCTGCAAGAAGCTTCATTTCCATGGAATGAACACCCTTAGAGATCCAAAATGCAAGACCATTGAATGTAGTTGCAACATGCTTCTTCTCTACATGATCTGATGGTGAGGATGAATAATCCAAAGGTATCTTCTTTGGTATAGTAGAAGAACTATTGCACTATACAATGCATGCATCAAGATGAAACAAAGTGCCAATATGAACCCCCTTAGCCAACACCATAGCTCCTCTAGTCATGTTGCATCCTCCACCAGAGAAAACAACTTGCATTCCTGAATCATTTAGTTTACTTACAAAAAATTGGTTTTGTGCCAAACCTGGGATATGCAAGACACCATCAATCCCCTTCACTCTTCCATCAGGAAATATAATTTTGACTCTTCCACAACCAATAGTCTTTAGGTGAGAGTCATCACCTAGGTACAACTCTCCACCATCAAACTTCTCATACTTCAAGAACCAATCTCTATGAGAGGTCATGTGAAAGGATGCACCCAAATCTATTAACCACACATCATCCAATGTATGGGCTGCCAAGGCTACAATAAATGATTCTCCGTCATCTTGGGATGATTTCCCAAATTCATAATCAAAGAAAGACTTGTTTTTCTTCTTCTTCTTCTTCCTACAATCTTTTTGAATGTGTCCAGTTTTGCCACAATTCCAACATTTTTCCTTCAACTTCTTACTAGGAGACTTAGATCTCCCCAAAGACTTTGACTTAGATTTCTTGTCTTTCTTTTTGCTTCTCTTTTGGTATGCCATGGACTGCAAGGGTCTCCTTGGTCGTCTCAAAAGACTTCCTTTGTATCTCTTCAGATAAGAATGAAGCAACAACCTTATCCATCTTGAAAGTGGAAGTAGTGCTTCGAATAGCCATTACCAGGTGATCCCAAGAGTCCAACAATGAACACAAAAGGAGCATGCAATGGTCTTGTTCATCAATCTTGTCTCCAATGGAACTCAATTTTCCAAACAACATGTTAAAAGAGTTCAAGTCATTTGCAACAGATCCCTCATCTTCCATTTTCAGATAATACTTCTTCTTTCTCAGGAAAATATTGTTTACCAAGGATTTAGCCTAATAGACATCACCAAGCTTCTTCCATAGAGAAGTAGAAGTTTTCTCTTCATGGACATTCAAGATGAAGGAATCAACCAAACATAATCTAATAAGACCCTTGGATTTCCTATCCATGAGATCCTAATCCTCTTATTTCATTCCTTGTGGCACAGTTTCAAAAACTGCAAGCCATAGATCATGATCTACGAGCATGTCTTCCATTTTGAGCTTCCATAACTCAAAATTACTACTGTTAAAATTCTCCATCTAAATCCTCCCAGATGTGCTTATCATATCTTTCCTACAACAAGGTAATGAAACACAAATTTTTGTAAAACTCCCACTGAAACAAAGATTAGCTCAAAAAACCCTTCTAACCCAACAAAGGAATGAAGGTTGGCTAGGCTCTGATACCAATTGAAAGGTAGTCGGGTGAGCGAAAATAGATTCCAACACTGATCTAAGTAGGAGAGAGTTACAAAAATTTCATGTTAACACCTTTAACAATTACAAGAGAAGCACATAGAGAATAATGGAAATAGAACAAGTACACAAATGTAATAACAACAAATATATGTGGGCAAAACCCTTTCGAGTAAAAAACCCCACCCTCCAAAAGCTCAATACTATTGTATTACTTCAAATATGAGTTACAATACATCACCAAGTACATAGCCTTCTTCTACAAGTGCTTCAAACAAACACTTGCTCTGGAGTGATATCAACAACACTTCATCACCTGCAAACAAACTATGCATTATACAACACAAGGCACTCAATAAATAGAGTGATACAAGCTTCAAGAAGCATTTAAAAGGAGAGGTGCATCCAAATCCGCATGGCACATTCTTCCACACCATAGACATGTATTTGCATAATGTACAACATTCCCTTACACCCCTTACAATTGTCAAACATGCAAATATTCTTCTTCCAAGCTTGGGCACCTAGAATATGCTAAAAAAAGCTTATGACAAATGCCTTACAACTGTCATAAAATATGTCATAAATTTTCCATAGAATCTGTCATGGAATCAAGCGAACCCCCTTTCCACAAAGGTTTTCTTTTTTTTTTCTTTCTTGGGAATGGTGGGACCCTGCATTTAATGGGTTTGCTCGAACCAAAAGTTTGTTTGAACCCCCAAAAACCAATTTTTTTGCATGGGGTCATTTTTTGCAACTTTTCCTTCCTGATTGGAATTGTAAACCACTTTTGTGGGTTTATCTAAAGAAAGAGGGAAAGCATATTATTAATCTTCAACCAAGAGTTTCATAATAATACACTTTTTTGATCAATCCAGTAGTGTTATCCTCCAATTCAATGTGCTTAATTCAAGGGATAACCCCTACGAAACTTGTTTATTTTGTAGCCCACATGCTCTAAGCACATAAAATGAGGAAAATTGCATTGGCCCTCGTGCATGGTCACCCATCCTCAAAAAGTCATTATGAAAATTAACCTTTGTTAGTTTGTCAAAATCTGCATTTTATAGAAAATTTTCTACACATGTAGGAGTGTTGATTTTTAGTGCATTTACATATTACATGTAGGAGCTATGTTTTTCACCGCTCTTACATATTTCATGCCTTAGTCATTTTCTAGCACATGTGGGAGCGAGGTTTTTTAGCGCTTCTACATCTCATACCACAAGTTACATGTAGGAGCTCTATTTTTCACTGCTCTTACATATTTCATGCCTTATTAATTTTCTAGCACATGTAGGAGCAGGATTTTTTAGCACTTCTACATCTCAAACCACAAGTCACATGTAAGAGCTTTGTTTTTCAACGCTCTTACATATTTCATGCCTTAGTCATTTTCCATCACATGTAGGAGTGGGGTTTTTTAGCACTTCTACATCTCAAAACATAAGTCACATGTAGAAGCTCTATTTTTCACCACTCTTACATATTACATGTAGAAGCTCCATTTTTCCCCACTTTTACATATGACATGTAAAAGCTCCATTTTTCACCGTTCTTACATATTTCATGCAAAAATTCCATTTTTCACTGATTTTACATGAAACTACCCAAGTCCTTTAATATGCTCAAGCGTTGATTTTTAGCCCCAAGAAGAATTTGAAGATGAAGCTTTCTCAATAGCTTCAATGAAAAAAATGATGGATTTCCAATTTATTTTAGATTTGAAGGCATCAAAAAGTCTTCAATCTCATTGGAGGATTTAATCTCAAGAATCCTTGTCATATCCAAAGTACACTCCAATGGTAGACAGTGATGAAGTGCACGCCATCATGAAGTTTTCATGGAGAAAGATGTTGAAGAAGGCCAAATTTTGCCTTAGTTAGATTTCCTAGTTTTAGCATTTTTCATTCTTTATGTAAATAAGTTTTGACATTTTATATGCCATTTTGCAAAATGTAATTACATGTAAAAAAATATGTTCTACATTTATGGACAACATTTTTCAATAAGTGAACTTGTTACATAGGAGTTTCCTAGATTTTATCTTCTGATTTTCCTATCCTCTCCCATCTATAAATAAGAGAGGATTCTATTGTAATTGTTATCTTTTATCTTTTGCAATGAAGTGTTGCCCATTTTGAGAAGCAAATACAAGAAACTTTGTGTTCATCTTTGTGAATCTATTTTGATCAATAATGAAGTCAGTTGCATACAAAGCTTTGTTTTGGAATCGATTATCTTTTGGATTTGATTGAGATTGGTAGTGATTAGTGATTGAGATCTAAAGGGCTTTGAGTAAATCCGTGTAAACTTTGAGTTACACTCTTTTATTCGAATTTATGATATTGATTGGATACTGTTGATGAATTCTCTACAAGACTTTGTGCTTGTATATATTCATGTTGTTTGTGGAATTACCGTGGAGTATCTAGAAGACTTTTTACTTCTAATACAACACTGGTTACATATCTCAAAGGATTCATTGGTGAAAAATACGAAACAAATTTGTGCCTTCATGAGTTTTCTTGTTTTATCATTTATTGTTATTATGCTGGTATTCTTAGAATTTTCTTTGACAAGATAAGAATATTGAAATTACTACTTTTTTTAAAGTTTGAAGTTGTATCGAATCAAGAACCTAAAACTGTGAAGCATTATAAAACATATTCTTTGAAAAAAGAGAGAATTATGAATGTGATACACCCCCATCTCTTAATTGTAGTGTACATCATTGTGAATACTTAATTAGTTTTACTTGGTTTCAATAAGCAATAAGAAGGGCACCTCCCCTTTCTAAGAGGAGAGATTGTATCTCACAGTTGTGGCTGAAATTAGGTTTTGTAATATGTTAAAGGGATTACATAATTTTCACCCAACAAGTAGCACCCTTTTACCTACAAAGTAATCAAACAAAACTACTATTGTATGGCTCTAATTTATAGCAAATTGAGGGAGGAAAAACCACTTGCAAAAACCTCTTGCAAAAACTACTATTGTATGGCTCTAATTTATAGCAAACTCGAAAGAAGAGGAAAAACCACTTGCAAAAACCAACACCTAGGATAATGGGAAACTAATATACATAATAAAATATTAATTTCCTTCACATGGATTCTCACGTGGGTGCCTATCCCATAGCCAATAAGAAAAGTAACTCCCTAGTGCTCTTTAACTCCCTAACAAAACACAAATGGACAACCAATCACATCCCACGCCTAGGTGCCCAATGCATGAATTTTGATCTTCCAAATTTGGATGTTTAAAAGAGATATTTATCCATTATTCTATGTAATTCCTATTAACACATATTCACCTCTTTGAAATGGAATTACAAATTTTCATAGAAATATTACATATTAAATGTTTTATTGCATGTCCCCTAGAACATTTTCCAAGGAATATGGAGAAACTTGGATGACATATTAATTAAAGGTTAGTGTCACCTTTCCTAGTTTACTAACCAAACCATCATAACACCATTACCTTATCCTATTGTTCATCTTTCCTTTACTCATAGTGGTTTTGTTGCAAAAGAAGAGCTTATGTCCACCACCCATCCTCCTCCACCTAATAATGGACTCATGTCTTGCTTCCAAAATAACAAACATCCTAATGTAAATCAAATTTTCAAGAACATGAACTATCAAGGAAAAGTTTTAGGCCTTCATTTGAAAGGTATCTTGAAGCCAATCCATATCAAAGAAAATCCACATTCACAAGCTCTTGACTACATATCTCAAGGCTCACAATTAAAAAAAATGTACATTGTTTGTGCAACCTAAGAGGGCTTCTCCTAATACCACACTAGTTTTCTCCCACCCTTCATCCAAATTTTATCACCATCCCCTCTCCTCCATCCTACAAACCTAAAACAATTATTATTATCCCTACTTCACCCTCTAAATCAATCTTGAGTCCCTATGTCCCATAATCCACCATCACATATCCTTCAGCTTAGAAGTCAATCTTGGGCCCTTATATAACAAAATACCATCCTCCATATCATCCTACTCATCTTATCATCTACCAATATCCCATCCCTATCACCCATCATAAACATCCCACTCCTATAATTCTCAACAAGGATTGATAAAGACACATCTCCATGAAAATCATCCAACATCCTCCCTCTATCAGTCCATTCATATTTACTTCACATCATCCATCTCCTCACACCCCTACCATTTTTATTGGAAGTAATTTGGATTCAAAAGTAAAATTATTGGAACACATTTGTCATTGTGCCAAAATATTGACTTGTTAATGCTCAATACAAATGCCAGAGCTAAACAGATCCATAGGAGGTGGGTAGTCCATGTCTCGAATCTGAAGGGAGATGTTGGTGATTAGTCGACCAACAATCCCCCCTCAACATCACCTGAGGGGATTCAAACCTGCGGCTACAAATCTAATACCATTTGTTGGAAAATGTTTGTCATTACACCAAAAGATCGACTTCTTAACGCTTGATATAAATTCCAAAGATAAATGGATCCACATGAGGCAATTAGTCCATATCCTGAATCCAGAGAGAGATGCTAGTGATTAGTCCAACAAAAATGCATGCATAGAGCCAAATATCTAACAAAACCTAAATATCACCATGTCCCCTCAAAATGATGATAAAATAAAGAAAAATATGGTCCAAAAATACAACAAATCCCAATGGCCACAAAGGTCCACCAAAGAAAAAATCATTACCATGTGGATTAAAAAAAAGCAATGCATCCAAAATAAAAATCCAAAGCAACATCCAACATTGCTAATCCAAAAGCTAAGAATCATCATCCTCCATCTCATAAATCCATTTTGGCCCCTACATCCCAAAATTCACCATCATAACTCCTCCATCATCCCAACATCCTTCATCCATTTATCCTCCCATCACTAAACATCCATCACAATATGTGCCAATGTTGGTACTTTCATTCATAAACTTTACAATAACCCATCCATTATCCATATATCTCCCTTGTAAAATCCCTTTAATTCATGCCCTTTGATAATCCATACATCCTAATAATGTTTACTAAAATCCAACGATTACTTAAAATGGGCTCCTATTACCTTGGTATGCAAAGTTAAATGCATGAATCCTTCCTCCATCTTCTTATCATCTATCCACTTTCTTCCACACCCACTTATCTGCATCCTTATCCTCATTCCTCTCCACCCATACTATTCCAAAATATTTTTTTAAAAAAGAAAGAAATTAAAAGGACTTTGTACATGTGACATGACCTTGGTACCATTTCACATGGGTTAAAGGACTTTCCCATTTGTCAAGGGTATTGCCAAGTACCCTTCCCATCTTGTCCATCCACATCCTCTGAGGAGAATCTCCACCCTTTATTCTCTCCTTGATCCCTCTCCCTCCATCTCCTCCAACCACATGAGGACACTTTTCATCCTCTCAACTCCTCATGGCTCTCAACCAATATTAGCCATCGATTTCATCTTTTAATCTTATCCATCCATCATTTACCCTAAAAACCTATAAATTAGCCTCATTAAATTGAATGCAATCTTATGTTGTTGGCACGAGCATTCACATCCAACCATCCATGAGGACACCCACCATTCCATGGTGCAACAAGGATTGGTTTTGGTAAAAAAAAATCATGTTTTTATCAATGTTTGCTATCTCTTATGTAATATAAGTGTTGTTTGTGTTTTGAGTATAGTAGGTTAATATTGATTTGATTTACTCTATTAGGCTTAAAAATCGAAGCACACAATGGCATATCTAAAAAATGCCACAATTTTTTTCTACAAATAACAACAATAAAAAACACATTGTAATCATGAAGTTTTTGGATATTAAGATATTTATAAAAAATCACATTTGATATAAAAGTAGTACCATCTCTAGAAAACACTTTAACATAAAGTGTAAAATTGAGTGCCAATACAAACAATAGATACGAAAGTATTGGTACCTCTGAAAATACTATAGAATTTTTCTACAAATAACAATAATGAAAGAGCACCTTGCAATCATTAATATTTAAAATAATAAGATAACTAGTGCCTAGCCCTAATCCCTAAAAGGCATACCATGTTACCACTTGCAAACCTCCATATAGCATTAACTTTATATTTAGAAAAAAATTAAAGTGGGCTTTGTAATCATCATTGCCCTGTCTAGTCCAATATGAACATAAATGAGAAAGAATTTAAACAATGAAAAAATGCTACAAAATTATCTAATGAAGAAAAATTACATACTATTATTGACTTTATCTAAATAAAACAAATGGCTTTATTCTATCCACTACTTGGGTGAATGTTTTAAATACCTAGTGAGTATTGAAGAAACTATGTGAGTATTGAAGAAACTATGCGATTTTGCCTAAGAACTACATGAAAATAAACAATAACTAATCATATTTAATAGTCTTCTTTCCAACCTATGAGAATAGATACTATGATTATTCAAAAAATCCCCCCCCAAAACATGATTCTTGTGCCTATAATTTATTAATATATTAACATACTAAAAATCTAAATCCTTCAACCATTGAGGTGAGTTTATATTAGTGCATATTGATTGCATTAAATACATGTAATGGCACATATTAGCGAATGCATATACATGGTGTTTAGGATTTATTTTCTAGACATTTTTTTTTAAAGGGGTAAACACTTTTGACCCATAGCTATGAATCAATGAGGTCACAAATGGGGGACCTCATCCCCAATTTAAACATTCAACAATTACACCCCAATGGGGTTTGAACCTTAATGGCAAGAACAACACCACAACAACTTAACCATCATACCATGCCACTATTGAAATTTTCTAGACACTTTGAGATTAATAGGAAATTAGTATTTTAATGTTGATGTGAACACAATATTTTAACTAGCTAGTTGCACTTTACCTATCCACACCTTCTTTCTTGAGCTTACTTAGGTCATTTTCCCTTTTCATCTCACTTTGTATACATGATATGATCTTAGTATGTCTTAAGATTCTACCTTTACCAATATAGCAAGGTCATGTCATTATATTGTAATATTACGTTCATCTTTATATGGAAATATAGCAATTTTTCATTGCATCTATCTCTAGTAGAAGATTTTTTGGCTTTGTTGATAGATCGAGTAAAAGAGAAAGTCAATGAAAGGAAGGGTTTAAATCGCAGCATTTGAATCACTATTTTTCGTAGCCGCTAGTTGTTAAGAGATCTTGAAGGCACCAAACAATGGAATTTTGTGTTATGAGGAGGCGGTAAAGAAGAGAAGCCATTGTTTGAAGGAAGTTGTAGTCAATGGCAGAAAGAGAGATTGGAAGCGCAACCAAGTATATTGCTGATAATGAAGATCATAGTGTTTTGTAAAAGAAGCCGCTAGCCAAGGTTTGTTGCCGATGAAATATAGATCAGTAGCTAGCCATCATAAGGAAGGATTGCTTCCCTAAGCCAGTCGTAGAAGATTGGTTAAAAGGTCGCATGAAGAAGTAATCATAACTCCAACATGGTATTAGAGTCTCTCACATAAAAATGGATCACATTATTGTGTTTTGAAGGACAAAATATATATATAAAGGATTCTTTGAGGCACATAGATCATATGATGTGTTTTTTTTAATTGGAAAAAAGACTTTATTAACAAAATCAGAAATTACATACTGTTACACCAACAAGGAAAATACAACAACAAATTTTGTTGATACAAAACCATGTCATACATACACCATATACAATCCTCCATTGTCACGACCATATAGGTCAAGATTTTCACTAAGTTTTAAATTTAAGAAAATAATATAGTATGGTTGTACACTAAGTCTAGCAATTAGATGTAGGGGGCTAGCTCTTGATCATTCCCAACCCAAAGTGGCTTAACCTACCAAGGGACCAATGATTGACTCTATGTTGACATTAGCCCTCCAAAGGCCAACCCATGCGACACCATTATATGACCACCCATTTGTTTTACATTGCATTGTTTGTCCTTATAAAGTTATTTTTAAGGCCATAACTTAGAGCATTTAGTGTCTAATTTTCTAAATAAATAGGCATTAAAAATTTGGTTTTTCTCTCTACATAGTCATATTCGTAGAATTTCCAAATTTAATCTAGGTATTCAAAATTTTAGTTTGAAGTGAACCCTTTCTAATTTACAATACTTTTGTGAAATATGTTAAAAAGGGTTTATTTTTCTTATTGTTGGGGGGTTATATTTTCTCTCTAAAACACATTGAGTGATCATAAATCAATACATTACTATATAACTACCAAATTTTCATTCTCAAGATTTTACACAAAATGGAAAATACCTCTTATATTAAGCATCTTACACCACATAATTAGTACACCTAGAAACCACAAAGGACTAGATTCATTGGATGTCTAAGGGGATATGGTCCACCATGGATGACACAACACTTGAGTTTACTTGGGAATATGAAAAAATTTCATATAGGAACAAGATGGATGAGGCCATGGGACTAATATTGTTGCATGTTTTAGAAAATCTCTAATTTCATAATGAGTCTTTAAAAACTTCTAAGAAGATTTAGGACAAGGAGATTTTTGGTATAGTTAACGAGTTTTGGGCACTTTAGATTGAGGCAAAATTGACTACATTGGCATCTAATTCGCTCTCTTCCATTAGGGTCTTTCTTGTCAAATATATGTTATCTCACCTCTCCCTCCCTCTCTCCCTCACTCTCTCTCTACCTCACCTCTCTCTCTCTCCATCCCTCTCCCTCTCTCTCCTCTTTCTCTCTCCCTCTCTCCTTCTCTACCTCTTCCTCCCTCCTTCCCTCTTTCTCTCTCAGTCTCCCCGCTTCCTCCTTTTTTTGTCACGTCTTGGTGCACATTAGAGAGAGAAAGAGAGAGAGATGGGGGAGGGTGGGAGAGAGAAGGGATGGATGGTGAGGTAGGTAGAGAGAGGGAGAGGGAGAGTGGTATGGACTTATAGAGGGAGAGGTAGGTAGATAGAGGAGGGTAGGTAGAGAGGGAGAGGAGAGAGAGAGATGAGATAGAAAGAGGGGGGAGGGAGAGAGAGTTGAGATAGAGAGAGTAGAGAGAGGGAGAGGAGATAGAGGGGGTAGGTAGAGAGGGAGAGGGGAGAGAGGGAGATGAGAGATAGAAAGAGGGGAGGGAGAGAAAGGGAGGGATAGAGATGGGGAGAGAGTTGAGATAGAGAGAGTAGAGAGGATAAGAGAGAGAGGGAGGACTCAAAGTGGGAGAGAGAAGTAGAGAGGGAAGGAGGAAGGTAGAGAGATTGAGAGATGGAAGGAGGGAGAGAGGGAGAGAGAATGAGATATAGAGGGATAGGTAGGTAGAGAGAAGTAGAGAGGGAAAGAGAGATGGAGGGAGGTGAGAGAGAGCAATAGAGAGGAGGGGAGATAGAGAGAAGTAGAGAGGGAAGGAGATATGGAGGGAGAGGTAGGAATAGAGGGAGAGATATGGATGGAGAGAGAGGTGAGAGAGAGGTAGGTAGAGAGAGGGAGGGGGAGATAGAGAGAAGTATAGGGAAGGAAAGTGGGAAGGAGAGGTAGGGAGGGAGGGAGAGGGAGGTGAGATAGAGAAAGAGATGAGGGAGGGATATGTAGAGAGAGAGAGATCGAAGGTTGGTGGAAAAAAGAGAGAGGAGGGAGGGAGCGGTAAAGAGGAATAGTTGAGATAGATAGAAAGAGAGAAGTAGGTAGTGAGAGGGAGATGAGAGATAGAAAGAGGGGGGAAGGAGAGAGAGAGAGGAGAGATAGAAATGGGGGGAGGGAGAGATAGAGAGATGGATAGAGAGATGGAAGGAAAGTTAGGGATAGAGAGTTGAGATAGAGAGAGTAGAGAGGGAAGGAGAGCGATATAGAGATGTGATAGAGAGAATTAGAGAAGGAAGGAGGTGGAGAGATTGAGAGAGAGGAGGTAGGTAGGGAGAGATAAGTAGGCATAGAGGGATAGGTAGGTAGAGAGAAGTAGAGAGGGAAGGAGAGAGAGAGGGAGAGGTAGGGATGGAGAGAGAGAGGTGAGAGAGAAACAAAGAGAGGTAGGTAGAGAGAGGGAAGGGGAGATAAAGAGAAGTATAGAGGGAAGGGGAGATAAAGATAAGTATAGAGGGAAGGAGAGAGGGAGGAAGAGGTAGGGAGGAAGGGAGAGAGAGGTGATGGAGAGGAGGGAGGGATAGGTTGGGAGAGAGAGAGATGAGATAGAGAGAAAGAAAGTAGAGAGAGAGATGTGATAAAGAGAGAAGTAGAGAGGTAAGGAGGAGGATGGAGAGATTGAGAGAGGGAAGGAAGGAGGGAGAGAGAAAGAGGTATAGAGGGACAAGTTAGATAGCGAGAAGTAGAGAGAGATAGAGAGAGAGAGAGAGCTAAGATAGAGAGTAGAGAGAGATATATATAGAGATATAAGGAGAGGGAGGGGCAATAGAGAAATGTAAAGATAGGAGGGAGGGAGGGAGGGAGATAGAGATTAGAGAGGGAAGGAGAGAGAGATGGACATGTAGAGAAGTAGTTCTTGATCTCAAGGGAGAGAGTTAGATAAAGGGATGGAGATAATGAGAGAGAGAGTTCTAGAACATAAGAGATGAAAATGAGTGACATAGAGAGAGAGAGAGAGAAAGATGATACAACTTGATGATTACTAAAATTTTACCTCCCAATTACTAACATTTGACCTCTTGATTATTGAAATTTGACATGTTGATTACTAAAATTTGACTAAGTTTGAAAAATTATAAGATCTTTCAAAAAATTGAATTTGTATTATAACTCGAAGAGATCCAAAACCATTCTCAAACATATTGAAACTATGTACATGAAATACAACTTAAAGTATAAGAAATTAAATGTCCATATGTAAATGTCAACTTATTTCATCTATATAGTTTCCCTCGCCGAGAAAGAGAAAAAGAAAGAGTTCACAAAAATACATTGCAAAAAGTCATGCTTCACATTTGATGAGTGCCAAATTTGGTGCTAGCCAAATGGAGCACTTCATTTGGCTAGTGCCAAATGATGCACTTCATTTGGCTAGCAACAAATGATGCACTTCATTTGGCTAGCAACAAATGATGCACTTCATTTGGCTAGCAACAAATGATGCACTTCATTTGGCTAGCAACAAATTTTGCACTCACCAAATGATGCACTACATTTGGCTAGCACCAAATTTGGCGCTCACCAAATGATGCACTTCATTTGGATAGCACCAAATTTGGTGCTCGCCAAATGATGCACTTCATTTGGCTAGCACTCAAATTTGGTGCTCACCAAATGATGTAGTTCATTTGGTGAGTGCAAAATTTGGCGCCCACCAAATGGGTTGCATTGGGAAATACCAACCCAAAGGGTAGGATCTTGCTTTGGACATCCAACATAAAGGGTTGGATGACCATTTCATGCCAAGGACATGATTTTCTGAAAGGGTGACAAAATTTCACACATTTTTGGTTGTGCTAACCATCAGGTTTACATGTCTTTCAATGCAAGTTTATAAAAAACTGTGATGATGTTAGACTCTCTCTTACCTATATATAACCATATAATTTTTTTAATATTTTGATTATGTTAAGGTTTTCATCCATAACTTCTCTTGTTAGTACCTCTATTTTTTGTCAAAACCAACATGTTCTAATTTTAGTATAGATTTTTACTCGTTCATCGAATTTTAAAATAAATTACTTTTTTATAAACTAGACTCCATTCTAGACACGTAATGAAAAAATTGATTAGTTTTCAAAAAAATTAGTGGAGAGCATGCTCAAATTTCAGCTTTTCAGAATGTGTCCACTTCGAAAATTCGTAAAATGTTATATATTAATTAAAAAGTTAGCCAAAAGAACTTGGATAAACTACATGGTGTTAGCTAATTTCTCACTATTCAGATTTTTTAAATTCTAAAAAAATGTTAACGAAAAAGGGGGATCACAATAGACACTATGTTATTTTTTTGAGAAAAAAAAGACCAATTTTGGTGACCCCCCTTTTTGAAACCCTTAGTCTTCATTATTGTTTTAAAAAATAGTATCTTAAAAAGTAGATTCGGAGCACTACTACTCTTGTTCTTGTTACATCTTCAAATTTTGAGTGTAACTATCTTCATTTTCTCGTGAACATCAAATTTTGTTGATTTAAAAAAAAGTGGCATCTTAAGAGCCATTTTTGTGTCACAACTTGGTGCACTTACACATATATCCCACAAAATAACTATCATGGACCATTGTACCATGCATGGTTGTCCATGTGATGGTATCTTTATTCATTTAGCAACTCAATATAGCATTTGCAAGGAATTTTATATGATCATAAATTATTTCAAGATAGTTACACACATTTAGGTATTTATTTCAAGTGACTAAAAATGTCCTTATTTCTATGTTGGGATTTATAATATTGCCTCTTCAAGTTGGTGAAGTTTTATTTCATAGCATTCAATCTTCTAATAGGTTTTCGATGTTACTCAAAAGGCAAATGCATATGTACCCATTTTTAAGTCAAGTAATTTCAAACTTGATATTTATATAGAGACTCTAATTGAAGTTCTTTGTGATCTTAAAAGGACAAGGAGCCTCACATGGCAACTCCTAACAAAGCTCCTAAGTATGAGCTCCAAGCTCAATTCAAAAGTTATATTTATGCATTATAGTAAAGGGCCAAGAACAAATTCAAAAAATAGACAAGGAGCACATGAATCCCTCTTGATTTCCTCAAGGCTTCTCTAGAGCAAAAATTAACCTTCAATTCTCTTCCTCCCCATAAGTGAAGAAAGAGTAAGTTATTTTTCATCCTTCATATATACTAAAGCAAAGAATAAATCATCCCTAACCTCCAAGGAAGAACAAGAAAGTAAGATTTAACAATCCCATTTCTCACTTCTTCTAATGGTACCACCTCTATATGAGTCCTCAAGAAAAATGAAAATACTTCAAAGGAACAAACATATTCTACTCCAAAAGTGTAAGGACAAAGGACAAATGGTGCCACATTCATTCCTCATATATCAAGTACATTCACCAAAAATGACACATCATATTGATTTTAATTTACTTAAGAACTATTAAAAACCACACAATTGGGATGAATATTATTTATTGGAAGATGATCCTTCCATTATTTTTGGTTGAGATTTAGAGTTTTCATGCTCAACATATTTATCAATTATATTATTTTGATAATTTCTCCCACTTGGAAGGGCACCATCCTTTACGGTATTGGTCACTACTCTACTATATTGATGAGATATATTTCCATGATTAGTCCATATGATTTCAATGCTTATGATTATTCTTGTTATTCTTTACTAATATGATATTTTTTCTAAGATGATTATTAGATTATGCATTATTATCATGCTCACACCTTGTGACTCTATTTTTATTCACATTATATACTAATAAGAAGCCATTTTATGTTATCTCATTTCAAGATGATTATGCTTCCCTAACAAGCTTATCATGATTTAATAACTCAGGTGCCTATATTTTATTACATAATCGCTTGTCCAACATTCATGATTGCTTCCATAAGACTAAATTTGGGGTTAATACTGGAGGTATATTTCTACCTATCATTATTTTTTTAAGCAAAAGTGGAAAGCCACTATAATTTATTATATATATATATAAAATAAAATATTACAAAACCTAGTTCAAATGAGTATATTGGTAGGAAAGAACCAAGAATAAAACCTCTGGTTGTAGCTCGATTAGATACAAAACATTCTTACAAAATCATCCCAATAATAAGGACCTATAGCATAATTTTACAAAGTCATTAATCGTCCAAAATTACAACCAACCAAGATTTTTGAACACTACTATATATGTCATATGTCACATACAAAATGAACCCATACTTAGCAAAAAATCCTGATATAGCAGAAACGTGACCCAAAAAAGAGCAACGAAACTGGGTATTATTCTTCCTTGCGATCACCATCTTGCACATAATTCTTGTCCTAGCCTTTTGGAACCTCATGTAGACCCAAACCATTTGCAAAGAAATCAAAGCCAATTCTTGACTCCTTTTCTGTCTTTTCCACTTGCAGTAGACGATCCCTAGCATTGAAACCTTGATGCCCACCAACAATAGGGATAGCTACATTTTGTCCTGGCATCGTTTCCACTTTCACTGCTTCTGATATAGATGGTACATCTCCAACTTCCAATTCAACAGAGAAATAATTTATGGGAAGATGGTAATTATGCTCACACATGAATGAAATTGCATAATATTTTTCTTTGATATCAAAAGCCACGGCTGGACACAATCACCTGCAATTCTTTCTTAACACTTTCAAAAGAACACTATCATTTTTGAATTGCAGAACAAGTCTAGTTGCCTCAAATATTTCATTGAAACCTTGCCTATTTTTAATATACTCCTTAGGAAATATTCCCCCTATATACCCATTCCCAAAGAAAATATTATACCCTTGCACTGCTTGTAACAAAGCATGGTTATCAAGCATTTGAGGTTTGACAAATTTAGCCACAATTGATTTGAGCTCTGTTAGAGATTGAAAAAGATCTATAAAATTCGACAAAAACATTGAGTATCTGAGAAGGAAAATTAATGCTTGGCTTGAGGGCTTGCGATTTCAACACCCATAATCGACCTTGACTCCTCCACCCTAGGGCATGACACATGAAAAACCAATGACAAGTTTTCATGAGAAAGGTGCTCCTCAGACGGTCATTCCCAAGATTGCACTGGGCAATACACCCTAAAATTCCAGGGTTGAGACATCATTTTGACATTTCTTCGCATGTAGATAACCCAACTCTTAATTCTCTAGTGAACTCCAAGGAAAATGACAATGCTTTTTGAAGAAATGAGCTAAATAATCTAGAGAGAACTTATTAAATGCATCCATAGCAAATAGGGGCCAAATATACGACAAGATTTCCACCTCATTTCAACTCGTGTGAGATCATATCTTCGACAAAGATAATAAATTTTCACCATTTGAAGGAATATGAGTACCTGCAAAATAAACCTCGCATTAAGAAAAACCAAGAGCGATGAACAAGTGTCCTTCTTGAAGGGGCACGTGGCAATTGTATATCTTGTCATTTATCTAATGAAATTGAGCTTGAGCTAATCAAATTTGGTGATGTAAGTCTCAGTACTACATTCGAGTGAAGGAAATCATTACTCATTAGCCTTGCTAGCCAAGATGACTAACGTGCAACTAGGAAGGTAAAAACAATCATTAATTGTTAATACTTGGCCACTAAAATGTTGGAAATTCAAAATTGGGAGATGGAATGACATCTTGGAATATGCGAGGTACATTCACCAATGTCACATGCAATCATAACATGATATTTTCTGCTAGCCAAGCTAAATAAATTTTTCCCATATGAGTAAAAGCCATAGATAGCAGTGACAAGAAGGGAATTTGTAGATGGTGTAATTCCAAAACCAACAATGATTGCCCAAGCCTAGTCGGCAATTTAATATATCAAAAAACCACCTGTGCTTTTCAAGTTCTATATTCAACAATTTAATATATCAAAACACCTATGCCTTTGAAATTCTGATCCACTTAACAAATTATCCCTTCATGCAAATCTCAGGCATCTTGTTGGGAAATTTCAACTATTTGTGGAAAATATGAGAGTGAAGAGAGATCGTGTAATATAGATAATTCCTACTTGTTACTTCCCATATTGGCTAAATAATTAGCTAAATTGTTGCCTTCTCTATATGTGTGTGTGATATGATAGTTATAAAATTTATCAAGCAAATCCCATACTCATTGAAGAACATAACAAAGACTCCAATTTTGAATCTTCTTTTCTTTGTAAGCATTGACTATCAATAAGGAATCCCCTTCGATATGTAGGTTTTTAACACCCAGCTTCAAAGCCATTTCCAACCCTATCAACAATGCTTTTGATTCAGCTAAATTATTGGAACCTCTAGAAGATATCTCAAGCTTAATGCTATTATCTTACCCTTTGAATCACACAAACAAATACCTGCCCCTAATTCTCCTAGGTTCCCTTTTGAAGAACCATCAAAGTTCAACTTCATGAAATGAACCTGTGGAGCCTTCCATTTGACATGTTTCCTATTGCACTTATCTACCTTTGGCTGAAAAATATTGTTACATCAATAGTTAGTATTACATCATTAGTTTGTAGTTTATATGGGTGATCCGACAAAGTTGGTTTACAATTTTGGGAGATTCTAATTTTTGCTGAAATCACATATTTTTAGAAAATATAATGATTTAAGCCTTAAAAAGTTTCATTTAAAGCATTCCAATTGAATAGGGTTTGATCAAACTACCTTAGATCAAACCCCCTCTGATAGAACCCTGATAGTTTTAAACCATACCTATAACAGACTCTCCTTTACACCTATCAAAATGCTGATAAAAACCCACTTTTGATTTACCTTTTAGGGGATCAAATGAATTCATTTTTTTTTTTGGTATGTAGTCCTTATTATAAGCTTCCCAAAAAGTATAATTTTAAATAAATTCAATTTTATTATTATATTTATTTTTTATTTCTTGTGAATGTAGGTTTTTCACCGAAAATCAAGCTCTCTGTTCTGCACATGTGGAAAATAGTGGATTATCAATTTTTTTTTTTTAAAAAAGAGTGCACCAAATATTGAAGTCCTTGATCCAACAAAAAAAATTGAATTTCAATACATACAAAAAATGTTACGCGTTATACGGTCGCACTATGTCTGAATTGTAATTGGTTTGACTTCGAAACTTGATTAAAGAAAAAATATTCAATAAAAAACTATCTAACCAAGTGGAAGCACTAGATATCGGAGTTACAAATCTGAATTAGAAAGAATTAGAATTTCATCCTTCATGGAAAAAAAATTATGCATTATACAGTGAGTGTCACTTTTTAAAAATGTTGTTTTTTGAAAAAACCTAGTTTTCGAGGGAGATGGAAAAAGAAGTGCAATCTGATTCCAAAATTTTTGAAAAAATATATTTAGAATCTACAAAAAAAATTTCACGAAACTCTAGTTTGCATCATCTTCAAATTCCTCACGATTTAGCCACTATTGGTTCCCGAAAGTGAAGATTTAGTTAAAAAAAATTATTCCAGTGTCCAGTTTGGCCAAAAATTGTAAACCACTATTGTGGGATCACCTATATATATATTTTTGGTTCGTAATAAGATTATATTTAATTAAGAGTAAATTTAGAGAAATACATCAAGATTTTTCTAGCTCATACCAAAAATGATTACAAAAGGGGAATCAACTCCTGAGCAAATAAGCTTCACATGCAAACCCATAAACAAGACTAAAACCACCAGACCTGAGAAGAAACCTATTAATAGGTCAAAAGATTTGAGACACTATTTGTTCTTCCCTTGGTATAAGATCAGAGGACCATAGCAAAAGAGTCCTTCTTTACTCTCTTCTCTTTCTTCCCATTTACAACTTGCCAACTGTCCTCCTTTACAGCTTCCTTCTACCATTCCAATTCTTTGTCTTGAGGATTCTTCAACGCTCCACCCAAACTACTAATTACTTGCTGACTCTGTCATCAGCTTTCCTTTTCCCAACTTCTTTCTCTTGCGGCCTCCTCTCTCCGTTTTTCTCTCAACATTCTGGTGTTGTTGTCTAACTTTTAAAATTTAAATCCTTATCACAACCCTTGTGAACAACAGTAACACTATTCATAACCGAACACCCTTCTTTCACCAGGACATCACAAGCCTGATGTTGTTCTTCCCTGCTATCAACATTCGTCAAAGCCTTCCCTACCTAGTCCAAATTCTCTGTTACCTCAACCACTTTGTCCCTACCTATGCTTTGAGAGCTCACTTGTTTCTCCACTTTTTTCTCAACTGTATAGTGTTGGGGAGCAACATCTTTCCACCAAGAAGCCGATTTATGTATTTTGTGTTTATCACATTGAGTTGCCAAGTGTCCAGTTTGAAAACAAATTCTACACCTAAAGGGTATCCCTTCATAATCTAGGGGTTGCACCCAACATCCTTTCGAAGTTTTTAACATAATCTCTTTCGAAAGCTCCTTAGATACATCCATATTCACCAAAATTTGAGCAAAGGTCAAATGCAGAAGGTTTGAAGATCCCTCATCCATCATTAAAAAGATTCCTAAAGAGTTCCCTACAGTCTTTAAGCAAGTATTAAACCAAAGTTGCAAGGGAAGGTTAGGAAGTCTCACCCAAAGAGGAACCCTCTCAAAAAATTCAGTGGCTGGGTTAAAATCCAGATGCCATGGCTTTAACATCAGTGTATATTTTCCATCCCAATCCAAGTGATAGTCACAAAGGATCTTGTTTCTATCCTGTTCCTGCTAAAAAAAACAATGAAAAAGCCTTTTTCCATGGGATAGATTTGAACATACCCTTCTAAAACAGGCTCCTAATGGTCAAAAATCCACTGGTGGAGATCATTCAAGCTTGGCCACAGTCCCCTAAATCTCCCAATCAGACCCAACCCAGAAAAGACTTTTGCATTATAAATCACTTCTTCTTCAATCTCACCACCTAAATCCACTATAGTTGATCTGGCTGAAGGAGGTGTATTAGAAACCCTTCCACCCCTTCCTTGTCCATGATTTTGATGGGAGCTTTGATTTTGAGGAGGGCCCAGTTGGGTCCCTCACATTCGTAGATGCCTTAGCCCCCTTGTTTGGTCCTGCTTCCCTCGTGTTTGAGGCATTGGGTTTCCTCTTCTCTTAGCCGCACTGTGTGTCGTCACCATTCTGAAACCCCTCGACACCATTCTGGTGTAGATCCTGCACTACGCCCTCTGTTTGACCACTCGAACCTGCCTTCTCCCTATTCCAAAATCCACTAATCTTCCCTAGTGAGACCCTTCCCACAGGGCTCAACTTGGGTGATACCCTAGTTTCTACAGAGCACAAAACTCAACTGTTAGCTTCCATTCAAACCCTATAGTTTGTAGTTTATATTAAATTAAATAAATAAATAAATTAGAATATTAGTTAGTTGATAAATAAGTAAGTTAGCTGTTAGTTTTAGGAAGTTATTTTCATAGGAGGTTATTCATGAGAAATACAAGGCTATATTAGCTAATGCAATGTAATGAAAATTGTCTTGAAGAATTAATAATATATTATGTACTATTCTTTATCTACAACAATGGTTTGCTCTAATTTTTTGTGTGGTTTCTCTATCATTTTTTCACATCTTCTTATGGTGTCACATGATGCTATCCTTACATTCCTTATACATTGTTATTGAGCTCTCCAAGAATAAATCAATTTGCAAATATTTTTCTACTCCCCTCTAAACTTTTTTTTTTTATTCAAGGGGTAAACGTTTTTGACCGAAGCTATGAACCGGATACAACCATTCAACAATACCACCCCAATGGGGTTTGAACCTTGGTGGCAAGAACAACAATGCCACCTATAAACCATCACACCATGCCAATACCGACAAAGATCAACTCCCCTCTAAACTAATTGTATTCTTTACATGCAATTAATTGGAGGGGGCATATAAGGTCATCGAAGTTCTTTTCTTGATTAAGATTATAGGAACCATCACATGATCAAATACTATTTCAAATAATACTGGACACTATTTTTCCTACCCAAAGGCAATGCCTACTAGTTTGTTTCCTTATGTTATAAGATGTGTTCCATAGAAGTAAAGTATTTCTCATCCCTTTCCTTTTTTTGTTCCTTTTCTTTTAATCATTGACAACATAGTTTTGTTTTAAATGCCTATATGATGTTATTCATTGACTTTTTTTCTTCTATTTTTCAAGTTTCCAAGGTGGATTAGTAATTCTAAATAAGCATGTTCCAAGAAGTGGCATATTTATCCTTTTTATGAGTTGTTTAAATAAATTTACTATGATAGCTACTTTATTTTATTTTGACATGCATTCTCATGATAGTTCACATGTAAATGAAAGTAGGGGTAAAATTTAATAACTGGAATTACATATCTTGTAGTTTTCCCCTTTGTTTTGGATGCTCTTTAGTTAGGTTATCTTTATAAAATGGAATGCATATAAATAATACAATTTATCCTAATGGTTGACACATAGTTTGAACCCTACCTCTCTCCCTCTCCACTCACTCTTAATGGTTTGGTCCTAGTCTTGAAATTTATCCATTTCCTACCTTGGATCAAATCTATGATTTACCAAAATGACCTAGGTCAAATCTATATTTTATAATTAATAAAAATATTTTAAAAATAAGTTTATTAAATTTAAATTATATTTTTTATGTGTTTAAGATAAATTTAAAAATTAATCAAATGTATTTTAAACAAAAATAAAAAAATATAATTAAAAATAAATTAAATTTATTAAAAAATCATGCAAACTACTCCAAAAAATAAAAAATTGTGAGAAAGCTTTAGGCCACTTCTCAACTTAAAACTATATTGTGAGTACATGGGAGCTTTTGTGTATTAAATTTTTATTTCATAAAAAAGATCTATTTTATTTTTATAATTATTATTTGTAATTGAAAATAAAAATATAATATCTTATTTATTGAGGTTTATATTATTTAAGATATGATTGAGTTAGATTTTATTTTTATTAATTATGAAGAATTGATTTTCTTTGTTGTGATGACAATTTAATTAAAGATTTTTAAATAATTGTAAACTATTTTTCTTTATTGACAACAATTTTACTAAATTTTCTCACTAACTCCTAATATTTTAAGAGTTTAAACAAAAAAACAACTTCAATTTACTTTTATTCAATTTAAATATGTACTATAAATAATCCACCTGATATAATAACAAAAGCATTGCATTTATAAATTCAGTTGTTTGATTAAAAAAAAAATACTCCATAAAACCCTATCCTCAAATAAGGCAAAGGCTATGTCTATGCCATGCTCCTCCTGCATACTCCTCTGATCGTCCATGTGCTACAGGGTGTATTTGCACGAACTTTTTGATTTACGATGCCTAAAAATATTTTTACCTTGTTTACCTTGTTTTTTAGTTTTTGCTGCTTTGCCTAGGTTTCTACGAGGGTTTTAAAATATGTTTTTAATAAAATGAAAATAATTAATCTATTAAGTATATATTGGCATAATTAATAAATAATGTATATTTTATATATTATATTTTTAACAAAATTATTAAATATGATAGTTTTAATAATTTTATATATGTATTTAATAGTTTTGTTAAAAAATATAATATATAATAATAATTTGTATAATTATATTATTTATAATTTTTTTATTATATAAAATAGACATTATATATTAATTATGTTAATATATACTTAATTACGATAAACTAAAACTAATGGATAAGAATATAATTATATATATTAGGATTTTAATGAATAATATTAAAATCAGGCTGAAACTAATTAGTATTTTAATATGTAATGTATATTTTATATAATAAAAAATAAATTATAAATAATATAATTATACTAATTATTATTATATATTATATTTAATTATTAAAACTATTATATTTAATAGTTTTGTTAAAAGTATAATATATATAATAATAATAATTAGTATAACTATATTATTTATAATTTTTTTATTATATAAAACATACATTATATATTAATTAGGTTTAGGGTTAGGGTTACAGTTAGCATATATAAAAAAGGTTAAGTTTAAAAATGTGTTTGGGATGAGCGATAGGGTTAGGGTTAGGGTTAGGTTTAGGATTATGTTTAAGATGAGCAAGTAGGGTTAGGGTAGGAGTTAGCATGTATAAAATGGGTTAGGCTTAGAAATAGGGTGAGGGTAAGGATTAGGGTTATATTTAGTGTTAAAGATTAGGGTTGGGGTTAAAATTAGGGATAGGGTTAGGGTTAGGGTTAGGGTTGAAGTTATGAATAAGTTTAGGGTTACAATTAGGGATAAGAATAGGGTTAGGGTTAAAGATAAAACTAGGATAGTGTTAGTAGTAAGATTAGGGTTAGGGTTAGGGTTAGAGATAAAATTAGGATTAGGGTTAGGTTAGAGTTAGTAGTAAGATTAGGGTTAAGGTTAGGGTTAGAATTAGAGTTAGAATTAGGGTTAGGGATGTAATTAGAATTAGTGTTAGTTATAGAATTAGGGTGGGTTAATGGATAAGAATTTAATTATATGTTAGGATTTTAATGGATAAGAATTTAATTATATATATTAGGATTTCAATGGATAATATTAAAATCATTTTAAGGCTGAAACCAATTAGTATTTTAATATATAATGTATATTTTATATAATAAAAAAATTTATAAATAATATAATTATACTAATTATTATTATATATTATATTTTTTTAACACAAACTATTAAATACATATATAAAATTATTAAAACTATATTTAATATAATTAGTATAATTATACTATTTATAATTTCTTTTTATAGTTTAAAAATTGCACATTTATATTATACTAAGGAAAACATACATTATATATTAAAATACTAATTAGTTTGAGCATTAAAATGATTTTAATATTATCCATTGAAATCCTAATATATATAATTAAATTCTTATCCATTAAAATCCTAAAATATAATTAAATTCTTATCCATTAAAATCCTAACATATAATTAAATTCTTATCCATTAACCCATCCTAATTCTATAACTAACACTAATTCTAATTACATCCCTAACCCTAATTCTAACTCTAGTTCTAACCCTAACCCTAACCCTAATCTTAATACTAACTCTAACCTAACCCTAATCCTAATTTTATCTCTAACCTTAACCCTAACCCTAATCTTACTACTAACACTATCCTAACCCTAATCCTAATTTCATCTCTAACCCTAACCCTATTCTTATCCCTAATTGTAACCCTAAACTTATTCATAACTTCAACCCTAATCCTAATCCTAACCCTAACCCTAACCCTAACCCTAACCCTAGCCCTATCCCTATCCCTAATTTTAACCCCAACCCTAATCTTTAACACTAAATATAACCCTAATCCTTACCCTCACCCTATTTCTAAGCCTAACCCATTTTATACATGCTAACTCCTACCCTAACCCTACTTGCTCATCTTAAACATAATCTTAAACCTAACCCTAACCCTATCGCTCATCCCAAACACATTTGTAAACTTAACCTTTTTTATATTTGCTAACTGTAACCCTAACCCTAAACCTAATTAATATATAATGTATGTTTTATATAATAATTTTTTTTTATAAATAATATAGTTATACTAATTATTATAATTATATATATTATACTTTTAACAAAACTATTAAATATAATAGTTTTAATAATTAAATATAATATATAATAATAATTAGTATAATTATATTATTTATAATTTATTTTTTATTATATAAAATATAAATTACATATTAAAATACTAATTAGTTTCCACCTGATTTTAATATTATTCATTAAAATCCTAATATATATAATTATATTCTTATCCATTAATTTTATTTTATCGTAATTAAGTATATATTAATTATTTAGTATATATTAACATAATTAATATATAATGTATATTTTATATAATAAAAAATTTATAAATAATATAATTATACTAATTATTATTATATATTATATTTTTTAACAAAACTATTAAATACATATATAAAATTATTAAAACTATTATATTTAATAGTTTTGTTAAAAATATAATATATAAAATATACATTATTTATTAATTATGCTAATATATACTTAATATATTAATTATTTTCATTTTATTAAAAACATATTTTAAAACCCTCGTAGAAACCTAGGCAAAGCAGCAAAAACTAAAAAACAAGGTAAAAATATTTTGGACATCGTAAATCAAAAAATCGATGCAAATACGGCCTGATGTGTAAAATATTCACATGACTACTGCTGTACGTACATACAAGAGATTCCCCCACTTTACAGCTGTTTCCAATCCAATCATGTCATAAATTTCTCCCCCAGTCAGATCAAGTACCTTCTTGTCATCTTCACTGAGTGCGGTTACAGTCAATGAGCACTTGATTTAGTGGCCGACAATATCTTTAAACAAAATCTCTCCATATGTTTTCGCATGGGGTGCGAAATTCAAAACGTAGGCTATATTTTTTACTTTCCCTTCGCCTTTATTTGACCTTAGATTTTATCTGTCTTGACCAGAGTTTATACGAGAATTGCATGTCTACTTATTATTTTATTATATTAATAAAAAAAAATTATTTAGTTTTTGTTAATATTAAAAAATAAAAATATATTATTATTTAATAAAACATTAAAATATCATTTAAAATAATAAAAATGTTATTTATCTTGAATATCATTGATTTTATGTTTTGAATTATTATTTTAAACTCTATCTAAACTAAAAATTTAATAATTTTGCATTAACTAAATATGAACTTTGATAAATATGAAATAGAAATTAAAAAACAACATATAATAAATTTGTAATGATAGATACCAAATAAAAATATCATATTACAGTTGAACAAGATTTTTTAATTTTTTAATTGTAGATTCAATATAGATTATGGAAACATGTTACTTTTATCCATTTTTAGTGTTAATTTATGTTTGGCAATGATTACAAAGCTCTCCCCCTCTACATTTTAATAGACTCATGGAAATATTTGTTGATTTTTTACTATTTTCGAGTTGAATTTGATAGCACAATTCAAAGACTTCTAGAAGTGTTGGTCATATTTTTTAGAACATAAAACTATCATGCAACGAGAGCCCCCTTTTTCTCATTGTTGGTGTTGACTATTTGTAAATTGGACTGGTTCTTATTCCTATTAGATTCAGTCATATGATTGTTACAATTGCCTACTTCGACCAACTAGACTCCATCGCCTATTAGAGTTTTTTTTCACAATTAAGCTTGCATGTAGGCATCCTAATAAAGATGGCATAGCATTTAAGACTTAAGCCTCACCATCTCAAAATCAAATCAAAGAGTGGGTATGGCATATATGAGCTCTTACAAGGAGCTTGTTTTATTCCCCTTTCATGCTAAAAAGGCCATGATAATTCACAAGCAAGTTAATGCATCTTGTTCTTCATTTCTAATTTGTATAAAAAAATGATGTTAGCATGTAAATATACACTATTAACTTCAAGAACTCTATTCGACTTTGTAGTTAAGAGTGAAGGATTTCATATTATCCAAATTCATTGATTACATGTACTAGATGCAAGGACTTATCATAACATCTAATGAGTTGTTACGTCTTAAATTTTAATTTAATATTAAGGTCTTGCAACTTGAAGCTCAAATACATTCTTCTAAAAATCAAGAACAATATATTGTACATGATTTTTTTGCAATAACATAATTTTATTAAAAATTATTTTATCATGAGAAACAATGCTTATAGAGTTTAGTAGGGCACCATGAGATGCCTAAAATATTTCCAATGTTTCAACAAATAGGCTTGAAGCTTTAGTACATCTTCCTTGCAAAAGATGTTCCATAAATCCCCACCATATACAACCTTTGAGTTGATTCCTTTATTGCAAAGCATTTCTTTTCTCTTTTTGCACATTGTACAAGCTTCTATTGTCATACTTTCCTCATCTATTTTTACCTAGGTAAGAAGTCTTATTTTTAGTCATATTTAGATCGTACCCCTCCAAGTCCTCAAATACTACAATAGATACAAAAGTAGTGGTTGTAGACACCTAAATTTGACACATAGGCATTACTTGAGCATTTCTTCTATAATCGATTGAATACAACCCTACTTCAATTAATTATCTCATTCCCATATTCTTATTGATTAAATAATATTTTATTATTTAAATAATAAAATCACTAGTCATCACTATTCACCCACACCTATTTCTAGCCTAAATCATTTAATCATCTTCCTTCCATAGTCTATACCTTAGATAAATAAGTCAAATTATTTATTTATCTAAATGCACTCATCCTCATCCCAAAAATTAAATAAATATATTACTTATTTAATTTACCTATTTTCCTCCACATTTCATTAAGTGGGTTAATCCAATTAACCCCTTAATCCCCCACTTGCACATACCTAACCCTAGTCCCAACCCCCATCAAATCATGCACATCCTCCAATATGTATAAAGGTATGAAAATTCTATACACAAGGCATGGGTCTTTGTACGTGTGACATGACCTTGGTACCATTTGCATGGATCATTTAAGGACTTGCCCATCCGTCAAGGGTACTCCCAAGTACCCTTCCCATTTTTTCCATCCACTTCCTCCAAGGAGAATATCTACCCTTGATTATCTCCTTGAACCCTCTCCCTCCATTTCCTCCAACCACGTGAGGACATTTGTCATCATCTCATCTCCGCATGGCTCTTAACCAATGTGAGCCATTGATTTCATATTTTAATCCTAGCCATCCATCCTTTACCCCAAAAATCTATAAACTAGCCTCAACCCAAGCCATTTTCAATATACATGAACTTGAATGAAACCTTATGTTGTTGGCATGAGCACTCACATTCAACCTTCCATGAGCACAACCACCATTCCATGGTGCAACAAGGGTTGGTTTTAGTAAAAAAAATCGTGTTTTTATCAATGTTTCCCAACTCTTACACTTAATCTAAGTGGTGTTTGTGTTTTGAGTAGAGTAGGTTAATATTTTTTTGTTTACTCTATTAGGCTCAAATTTTCATGCACACATCTTAGGGATGCCCGGTGGGACCCACATCCCTTATATCAGTAATAAAAATTAGATTTTTTTGAGTTTTATCATGTGCAAGTCATGGTGAGGACCCTTGTTAAAGTTGGGCGGCCTTGTACTATGTTTGGGAAGCCCTATCACCAGGGTGTTAAGAGCCCACCATTATTTTCACAAACTCAATTTTCCTACATTTTCTTTTAAAAAATTCTTTGTTTGTTGATAATAGTTGGTTTTGTAGGCCTATATGTTGTCCCAACTACCTCTTGGCACCAAAATATCAACTTTTGTTGCTCAAACTTTGTTATTTGTGTGGGGACTCTATTTGGGCGTCCCTATTTACAATTGGGTAGTTTTATCACTATTTGGGTGATCTTGTGACATGTTTGGGTGGCCCTGTAATCAAGCTATTTTTTCATTTTTTAGTTTGGTAGTTGTCTTTTTGGGAAATTATGCTCTATGTTTAAGCAATTATATTCCCTAAAAGTTTCTAACAAGCTCAATTTTACTTTTCAGGGGCTAAACTACTAAAATTTGGTTTTGTTGTGGTGTTATAATATTTTACCTTGCAAATTTTATGCATAGAAAAGATCAAAACATAAAACTAATAATGGTATCCTTGCAATATCACTTGTCAACGTGGTCATTTTTCACTAATCTTAGGCACATTAATTGAAGTAGGGGAAAAGAACTTGCCTACTTTATCAAAACGAACCTATATCCTCTCCTTTGTTTAGTTAGAACCCAACAACACTAGTAACATGTATGCCCTCTCCTCATTCTTCAAGTGATCTTGGAGATAAAAAGTGTCTAGTAACTATTTCCCTTTAGGAGGCCTTCTTGGGGATTTCATCAACCCAAGGGATGACCTCAACCACATTTTCTAGCACGTTATATAAAGGGGGGAGAGTGAAATTTGTATCTCAAGAGTGAGCTATCGTCATGTGTGGCTAAGCCTCAAGATCCTCGATCTGTCAAGACTTGGAGGTGAAGGAAATAGGAGAGATTCTCCTAGTTTCATGCATGCAGATGGACCCTCAATTCATGGATTCCCCTAGTGAGCTTGTATATATAATCTTAAGATCATTGGTCATCATTTAGTGTGGTGTAAGGGAAGGAATTAGGGAAAGCAACATCTAGATATTTAATGTTGAGTTGATGGCCTATCTTGTAGTAAGTTGAGCTTTGCATTTCATGTCAAAAAATATGTGAATCCTACAATTAACGAGAATGGCATACAGTCAAGGATAGGCTTGTGTCATTATGGATGTTCAAATACACATATATTTGTGAGGGAATGGTCAAATGCACATATGGTTCTAGATTTACAATGTTTTACAATAAAAAAATATGATATTATAAACTAACACCCTTCATTGCTATTGTGAAAATATACTCATTTCTAGTATTTTTTAGTTTTAAAATCCTCCAATTTTCATGCTTCTAATTCTAGGAAAAGATAAAATTATAAAATACATATAAGGTGCTAGACTTCATGAAAAAATATTATAGATTTTAATCATCATTGTACATATTTACTTTTTTATTTGTTGTATAGAGGAAAAAGTAACTAAAATATGATGCCTCCTTCATGCTTATGATTTTTTTGTGATATAGAAAATAAGTACTATAAAATATACAACCTTTTAAACAAAGACAAACCTCTCCTCCATAAATCCTTTGTAAATTAAACACATAAAATAATTTTGTAAATAGTTCTTCTATCTTGATGTTGATATAATTTGAATGTCTAGTATTAAACTAGAACTCAAAATAAATTTCATCACCAAGATATAAGCCACATTAGAGAGTCTAGTTTTTAATTTCAAAAAATCTTCTATACAATACAACAATATTTACACATAAAATTATTTAATTTTTCTCTCATCTTTTAAGTTTCAAATTGATATTCATTGACTAATGTCTAAATGCCTTAACATATTTTCAACTTCTTTCTTGATGAGATATTAAGCCCTAAACTTTAATCTTTTGTAATAAAAATAAAAGATGTAGAGTTCTTTAGCATCATGATAGGAATAGAAATTGACTAGTGCCCGATAGTATAAAAAAAGGAGATCATTGTTAATGAGTACCAATAAATTAAACTATTCTCCTATTAAAATGTCACTCTAAAATCTATTAGTATAAGTGATTATTAGCTATTAAAATGGGTTTATATTTATAAGTTCAATAAAGAAAAAATGAGTAACTATGTAAATGATAGTATTGGGAAGGCCACACTTACAAAGGCCATGCCCAATGAATTTATGGTGTTTTCAAAGTTATTTCCTTTGTATTTAATGTATGTGCTACTCACCATACAAAATTATATAGGAACATTCTCAAATATTTGGCCGACTATGAGGAGAAAGCACATAGTATGGATAAGGGTGAATCTTTGTTCAAAGATCATTTGTAAAGAATGCATACCCTTGTAATTTTGGATGATCATGTTTGATTGGATGCCTTGGATGGACATGGGACTTGGTGAAACTACGACCATTCAATGAGGTGTCAAAGTATAAAATATAGTATCATAAAGAACAATAGTTTGCATACCCAAGCACCACATTCAAAATATCACAAAAGGTGTTGTAGTAGATTCATAGGGCTAGAAACTAAAGCATAGTTGTATACCACAAATTTCCTATGTGCAATGGTGGATTTTGAGACATGCTATGTCAATATCATAATATTCTATTACTAGTAATCACACCTTGTGTGCAATGGGTACGCCAAAGACATATTAGTTAATTTTATGTCAAGTTTGGTTATAATGAATTTGAAACCTTTACTTAAAAAAAGCCCACACCATATAAAAGAATATTTTGATCCCCTTCATATTAATTGTGATCCAATTTTAAAAGCACAAGGTCCCTCCGAAAACCAACAAGGTTTGTGGGGCAAGAGAAATATCCAAAACTAACAAGGTCATGATTTATGATTCAATAATAATCATATAAAGAATGCATTAAAAGGGAAACATTCAAGTTTTGAGCAAAATTTCCAAATAAAAAGTATTCGAAAAAAAACTATATTTTTATTTTCTTAGTTGTAAAATGACTAAAGGTCTACATGAAAAGATCATGACCCATTATGCTCAACTGGCTAGATGTAATGAAAATACCAAGGAAATTTGATCCCTTTCCCAGATGTAAAAAAACCAAGCAAACTAATATGGAAACAATACTGCCAAGGTAGAAACAACATAGACAAATAAAATGAAATTTCATTATTTTCTTTCTCTCATCTAATTCAAATGCAAGAAAGAAATAAGGCAACCAATTGAGTTTTTTTAACAATTAGGCTAGACTTGCTTCTTTTGGAAGAAGACAAAAAGGTTTGAATACTTAGAAGAAAATTTGAAGGACAACAATAAGTGAAATAATAAAAAAATGCAAATGGTTAGGAAAATGAATGTCGCCAAAATTTAGGCCAGACTTGTTTCTTTTGGAAGAACATAAAAAAGGTTTGGCCACTTGAAAGAAATTTTGTAAGGGTAGAAATAAGTGAAAAAATAAAATCATTAAGTTAACAACCTTCAGCAAGTGGATAGAATGTAGATAACTAATCTGAATTATCAATGCAAAGCTTGTTACGAGAATATTTTTTGTCAAGGAACCCTGTAAAAACATGCAAGTGTGATCTAGATTATTGATGCAGAAAAAATGTAAATTGTTAATTCCAAAAGCACACTACTAAAACTCTGTATAATGTAATATTGATTCATCACTAGACAAGTTGACACTAAACGAAATGATCCTTCTTAATCAAATCCATGAATGCACCATCTAGAACAAGAAAGGTTGGCAAAGACTAGACTTTTTTGCCTAATGATTAGAAAAGGTTTAGAAGGAAGTTTAGACAAAAGATGAGAACAAATTTTAGAGATAACAAAAGTGCAAAAATGAAATGGAAATAATTATAATTTTCTCTATCAATTTGCATACTCTACCGTACGTGTGGAAGAACACAATTTCCAACATTATTTAAAAAAAACTCATCTTACACCAAAAAAAAAGGTTTTATCAACAAAATTTGGTAGTAGATCTTACTCATCCGAGGTAGTAAGGTGTGCGAAAATCATGTTTACTGAATCATGATTTAAAGTTGCACACAATCTTAGCAACAAATAAACCTGTGAGGTTGATATCTGTTGCCAACTCTAAAATAACTATGTATATTATTGCCACAATCCCCCCTTCTTTGGCATGGTTTCCTTGAAGAAATTCCATCCCATTATAACTAGAGATATTAACACCTTTTACTGCCTCAAGACCAGTTTGATAAGATTTTTTTAAAATATCTAGCTTTAAGTCCTTGTTCTTGATTCTCTCAAACACCAGTCAACATCCTTTGTGTTTGAAACACCAACTGGGGATAGTTCACCCATATTGTTTAGCAGTGATTGACTGATTTCATTTGATATGTCCACTTCTGCCATTCGCTGCAAGGATGATAAATCTGACTAACCATTTCTAGACTGCCAAAGATTAGGAACTTGTAACCACTGTCTAGTGTCAGGTGTTGAGAAATATTGCTTCCAAAAGCCTCGCTCCAACTATTTAGAGAACATCTTGGGGTTGCTTAGATGGAAACAAAAATGGATGCTGTGTGCTATTTGACTCCTAAAATTCACAATAAAAGATGGGTCAATTCCAAATAGATGTAAATCAAGACATCTATGCCACAAAAAGAATACTAAACATTGTAATTGTGAAGTTATGCAAAAATAGATGCACAATGGGAGTTCACAGCTATTCAAGTATTTGTCACTGATTAAATCCAGAAAATAAGTTTCAAATCTAGAAATGATAAATAAATAAAGAAGGAAATGTGGATAATTTATTCATATTGAAGTCACTATTGACTCCTAAATATTTCATTGAAAGCACAATGTTGCAAACTCACTCAAAGACATGATACAGTAAGTCTCAGTTTTGAAAAAACAATCATATAGTAGAACGCAGATTCTGATATGATCATGTTATGACTTGAATAGTTTATATTAGAATGCTTTGCAGGATTCTATATAGACAAAACATTATACTTTAATTATGTCAGCTGAGATGATATTCAATAGAGATATCCAAGATATCTCCATAGACTCTTTCAGAACAAATTGCTTTATTTATTTATTTATATTGAACACAACACAAAGTATTAGGTCCAAAGCAATAATAAAGTATCATATTTTTCATGAAAAAGTTCTAGAAATTCAAACAGATTTGTCTCCCCTTCTTTCCACATTCTACTTATAGAATCCACCACACAAATACAAATAGGAAATTTTCTAAAACAACATGCAGGATTGTTTGGTTTAAAAAAATAAACAGCCTTTAATGAAGGGCATTATGTGACAATTAGAAACTCTCTACAACAAAAGATTGCTGAGAAATTGTTTGACTATTGTTTCAAAAGGTGTTTGCAGTAGATAAATTTGAAATTTTATTGTGAAGTGTACAAAAATTTGGATCAACTTCATACAACTTTGACCATGTTTCTATCTCATGTCCATTTGAATAGAGACATGGAGAGAATCATTATTAGAGGAAAACTCAATCAATTGGCTATTAGGTTGGCTCTCCCTTGTTTATAAGGATATTCAAGTTGAATTGTTACATCGTTGCACATAATTAAACAATTTTCAATGATGCTCATTCTACAACTTGTTTTGCATTTGCAAGAATCGCAAAGGCTTACGGTCAGTGTTGATAACTGTCTTCTTCCCAATATATGGATTCTTTCACTATTTACATTTTTAAATAATGCCATAAAACTATATTTTTTTTGGAATTTTTCGGCAGTATTGATGAAATTTTCCTTGTGGTAGACAACTCGATGCACATTTAATGTAAGAGTTGCTTTAATGCACATTACAATGCACCAAATTCAATCTCAAAAGCTTGGTGAAGTCCAGGAACTAATTCTAATCATAGTCAATTCTTTAATTTTCAAAAAGCCCTTTGTGTATGCCTGACCAAGTTATGGTTGCCTTGGTACCACCTATTTTTACGGGTTCAAACTCCAAGCAACATGAGCAACAACAATACACCTCTAGTAGAAGTTTGCTATTCCTGGGAAGTTGTGGAGCTTTATGAAGATCAAAGATATGGTCATTCCTTAATGCCTTCAATCTTCTCTAGATTAACATCAACACCTTATTCATCAATATTGTATCTCAAGTAATGAATCTGCTTCAAGGAAATGAAACACTTCTCTAAATTGGCATAAAGCTTATGCCTGCACAAGATTTTGGAAAAATATTGAGAATGGTTCATGTATTCTTCCCCATGTCTTATTGAAAACCAAAATGTCATTAAGATAAACAAGAAAAAAAAAGTGTTGTACAAATGCATCACCTTCATAAAGTTGTAGGTGTGTTGGTCATGTGCACATCACACAAATTTTTAGATGGCATTAGGAGAAATATGGGGACTAAACAAGGGTTCCCCTCTCTAATTATATTTAGGATTTGTACTCATGAACTTGATCATTTTCTCACAATGTCAAGGCATGCAAAAGATGTCTGTCTCCTTTACTATACCTTGAGGTGAACATCAGCATTGACAAGATGATCAACATTATAGAATAGCATGCACAAACTGTCTAGGAAATCAACTCTCCTTTTGTCAGAGAATTCCTATGAAGGATTTTAGAGATTGTGCAGGAGCAAGTCTGGCATAACCCATACTGCATGTGCCAAACCACTAGAGAGGAAAGCTAGTTTCTTGTGGTAAGTTGATGGATTGGTATGTTCCAAGTGAAGCCATTCATGGTTGCAGTGGTGGAGCTCCAGCTTTGCTCCAACAAGAAACCACAAGGAAATTCACCCCTCCCTTAACAGTGAATTTTTCTTACAAGGCAAACAAATGCTCTCTGCTTGCAGTCTTATGACTCATTATAGAACTCTCACAACAATCTTTCTTACCATGATACTTTGTGTCATTTCAAAGTTATTTAATTCACGGGAAACATGCTAGATTGATACAAACCAATGCCACTGACCATATAATCTAATAGTTCAATTGTCACTTCACCATTTTTAGTGATGATAGAGGGCACTACCATCATTGTTTCTTGACTTTGTACATAGCCTCTTTTCACTACTAGCTCCAAATGAAATATTTGTAGATCAACAACTCTTAGACTCATGGATATGTTGATGCCTTGGAAATTGCCTATTTTGGCTTTATAGACATTCCTCTTTGTAGAATTTGCTTCTATTTCTAATACAGTATCCATTTCTCATAGAAAAAATTCAAGAAGGTAATAACTATGTAGAAAACCAATGACCAACCTAATTACAAGATCCATCAATTTACATACACAAAATACAAGTTCTAAAAAATTTAAATTTAAAAAGAGTTTTTCACTTAAAGAAATACATAGGAATCTTAATGGGGAAGGTTATGAGGCTTTCACTAAATAATAGTAGCAGATAAAAAGGAACTGTGTAAACACAAATAAAGGAATTATTGTATTCATTGTGCAAGAAAATGTGATTGAAAAGATGCCACTAAAGTTGTGAATCTCCAACACTTTCACAAATTGTGGTAGAGGAGTGTTTTATGAAATGCATCACCTAGACAACTTCAACTTTAGTTAAATTTTAAGTTAAGCTACCACTGAAACTTCAAATAAAAAGTTTCCTCTTAGCAGAAGTGGATCAAAATAGGTATGTAAGGAGGTAGAGGTGATTTTAAATGGGCATATGTTTAGCAATGAAATTCTAAATAAGAGAAAAAAAAATTACCATGTGAACTCTGCCCAAATTTACAAAGGCAACAGTGACTTCGGGAAAGTTCTGGCAATGCTAATTTGACCAAAAAATTGAACTATCTAAAGAGAGTTTTCCTTTTAAGCATAATGCTCAGTTCATCTAAATTGTTTTCTTTCTCTGATAATAAGACAAGCTTTTACAGATGTAAGAAAAGTGTGGAAGCATGAACAAGGCATGTGAACTGTGAACTGTTTGACAAAATGCCTCAAAGAAATATGCTCTATGGATTGCAATGGTTTCAGGATATGCTCAAATTGAATTTGTGGGTAAATCCTTAGTAACTTTCAAGCAAACACAATTGGCAGATGTAAAGTGAAATTCCACAACCTTTTCCAACAGCTTCCATGCTTGTGCCAAAGGGAGCCTTGGAACAGGATATGGAATAGCCTCCCTCCCTGCATGCAAAATGTGGGAGTATAGACAAGGCATGCAAATTGCTTGATAGAATCCTCAAATAACTCTTGGTGTTAAAGCTAGATTGTGTATGGGGGTGAATTATCAACTGTACAAGGAAAGCAAATTATGAATTTGGAATTATGGCCTATGTTACCAATAATGGGAAATTGCCAAGAACCAAAAGATGGAAAATGGGTCATAAATGAAGCATGGAAAGGTTTCTAAATTATCTGGAAAAGGCATCTTCCCATCCAAGCTAAACTTGGACTCTTTGAAAATAGTCAAACAATTCACAAAACTTGTCTATGCATTGGGCAGTCGTATTTGCTTGAAAGTTACCAAAGCCTTGTCAACAAATTAGAGAAGTGAAAGGTCAATATAGTGAGGAAGAGTTAATTTTAATAAACATAATCTAAAATCCTCATTGAAACCTTTTAATAAACCCACATTTTCTTGAAAGGTTCATTTTAATAAACATAATCTAAAAACCTCGTCAAAACCTTCTTTTTAGGCTGCAACGCATGAAATTGGACAAGTGAAAGGTCAATATAGTGAGGAAGAGTTTGGAGGAGTGGTAAGCAATTTGTAGAGTTTGGAGGAGCCAAAAAAAACCCAAAAATCTATTGCAGAATAGCTATGCCCCTGAAGATAATTGCAGAATTTGTACAAAGCCCAGAGTAACGATTCACAACTTGTGGACATGAGCAAAGAAATATTTTTTAGTCAAAACAAGATTAAGATAAATTGTGAGGAAAATGAAAACAGGGCAACAAACTGTTGAAATATTGTTCAAATCAGATATTCTATAGAAACCCTAAGTCACGAACGTGTCAATACCAATGTGAAAGAGTAGCAAAAACTAGTGAATGGTTGAGACTCCTTTCATCGTAGTCGACATCTCTCCCGCAATCTGCACTATTGAGGGTAAAAAAGAGTTTGAAAACTTCAGCAAGGGAATGCCTTCGGCGTAATTAGTCCCCACCTTATAGGCGAGAGATTAATGTTTTCATTGCGCTCAAGCCTATTAATGCATTCCTCCATAATCATGCAAACAATGTTAATTTTTCGCCATGCTAAGGTTTCCAGGATTATTTTATTACAAGGAAATTTTGGCGTTTTCCTTGCAATTTTGTCATTAGTTGTTGTCATTTTCCTCGTGGTTTTGTGTTTTTTAATTAATTTAATTATTCTAATTAATTTAAGCAATTCCTAATGTTTTGTTGCTATTGGAAATATTTCATGACTTTTTAATGTTCTTTGATATCTAGTCGTGTTTTCGCACCTAGTGTTTTTGTTGATGTGTGGCATCTTAACAAGGACATTGTGCATTTACTATTAGCACATTTTCATTTATTGTGAATAGAATGAAGTGCAAGCATCATTAATGGCTTATGATGTGAATTTTTAAGTATTTTGAGCAAAAGATTATTTGCGTTGTTTATTCATTTGTTCAGATTGTTTGATGAGGGTGAAATTTGTGTCTGTTAAGAGGGTTTACATCTATCGTATTGGAAGCAACAAAGGAGGCATTTGTAAGTTCCTATATCTAAATTACACTGTGTTTTTTGCATTGTTTAGTCATTTGCTTAGATTGTTTGATAAGGATGAAATCAATGTCTATTGAGAGGGTTTATGTCTAGCATATTGAAAGTGAAAAATGAGGCATTTGTAAGTTCCTATATATTTTACAGTGTCATTTTATAGTTTTTTGCATCTCTACATTTTATGGGTTAATGTATGTTGTTTGTTGTTCTCTGCATTTTATGGGTTAATGTCTTCTCTTCCCTATGTTTGAGTGTTTTTATGGGTTAGTCTCTATTGTTGAGTTAAAGAATTAACACCATAATTCATTAATGTCGACTTCTTTACTAGCCACGATTAAGAATGGAGCTAATCTTTTTTCTACATGCATGCATGCCAATTGCACTTGAATCTATTAAATGGAAATAAAAATTAGGTCTAAATAAGTGGAAAATGTCTCAGTATAACTGAAGTGTAGGTGTTGTTAATGGCTTATGGTGTGAAGTTTTAATCTTGTCGAGCAAAGGATTATTTGCATTGTTTATTCATTTTCCCTAATTGTTTGATGAGGGTGAAATATGTGTCTATTGAGAGGGTTTATGTCTATTGTATTGGAAGTGAAAAACAAGGCATTTTTAAGTTCCTATATCTTTAACAGTGTTGTTTTATAGTTTTTTACATCTCTACATTTTATGCGTTAATGTCTAGTGTTCTTCTCTGCATTTTATGGGTTAATGTCTATTCTTCTCTATCTTTTCGTGATTTTATGGGTTAGTCTCTCTTGTCGAGTTAAAGACTTAACACCATAATTCATTAATGTCAATTTCTTTGCTAGCCATGATTAAGAATGGAACTAATCTTTTCTCTGCATGCATGCATGCCAACTGCACTTCAATCTATTAAATGAAAATGAAAATTAGGTCTAAATAAGTGCAAAATGTCTCAGTATAAAAGTCATTTCATCAATTGGTAATGTTTTGTTCATATTGGAAATATTAGACTGAAGTGTAGGCTTCATTAATGGCTTATGGTGTGAAGTTTTAAGTCTATCAAGCAAAGGATTATTTGTCAATGACATGGTTGAAAGTTCTTATAATTCATAAATTTCAAGTTCTCTATTGGGCATTATTAACAATGCAAGTAATCTTTTGTCTGTCACACATGCATGCCAACATGAGTTCAATCTACTAAATGAAATTAAGGTCTAGATAAGTACAAAATTTGTTGATGTAAAATTTGTGGCTGTTGGAAGGTTTTATAACTATCTTGTTGGTATGCATGTTGTAACAAATATGTCTGCATCATTTAAAAGGTCTTGTGCAGTTAGACCCTACCTTTTAAGGTGGGAGACTATTTTTTTCACCACGCTCATGCCTATTAATTCATTCCTCAGACATTGTACTAGAAATGATTGTTTTTCACCATAATAATGTTTTCGGGATTATTTTATCAAAATGAAATTTTGGCCATTTCTTTGCAATTTGGTCATTGGTCATTGCCATTTTCCTCGTGGTTTTGTGTTTTTTAATTAATTTAATTATTCTAATTAATTTAACCAATTCCTAATGTTTTGTTGCTATAAACCCTCAATCTGCAAATTATTCAAACAATGACCACCACTAACTGTTAGTCAGTTAAAAAACTAGCAAACCTCAGATTCCCTATAAAATTCATTTGAACACAAGAATAACAAAAACAAAGCATGAAAGCAAACTAAACCAATGAAACGTTATTCAAGTGACCAAATCAGCATCTTATAGGGGGATTGGTGCTATTTTGATGTAGAAAATAGCCCTTTCCCAACCCCTTTAGATAAGCCAAATGATGAAATTGCTTTGAATATGATATGGAATGCTAAGATGTGGAGTGGAAAAAATCAGTTCTCCATTGAAGAGAATGACCTTGCATGATGTTGTAGATTTGTGGAGATTGTGGAGTTGTGGAGGATTTGTTGAAGGATGAAGCCTCTATTTGTAGATTCTCAAATGCTAAGAGTGATCATAAGAGAGCAATGTGGGATAAAAAACAAGCCAATGAAAAGAGGCCATTTGTCAACTTGTGATAGGTTTGAGGATGTGCAAGATTTGGGAAATGTGCCCAAGAGGGGGAAATTTCAAATTTGAATTTGAGAGTTAATGCTTAGTTTGACCTTTGCAAGGGACATGTAAGAGCTTATTAATTGCTTTGTTGGATGTACATGCCAAATTGGGGGGAGATTCAAACTTGGAGAATATTCTCCCTTTATGCCAAGTTGAAAGTAAATAAAGATTTTGATAAATCAATAAATTGAATTATTTGTGCAAGTGGGATTATCTAGAGGACATGATGGGTGGTTAGGTTAGGCTAATTAGGATTAGATTAGCTTAATGATGATTAGGATGATTTTGACCTTTTGACTTGAATATTTGGATTTGTTTAAATCAAAAGGGATAGAAGGTGATTTCAAATTTAATTAAATAAAAGGCTTGATTTATTTAATTAAAAGGAGGGTGATGTTAGGATCAAGTTGATTTATTTAATTTAAACTAATGACTTTAGGAGATTGATAAATAAACTTGATTTATTTGTTGAATGGATGAATATGACCTAATCGAATGCATGATGCTAATTTTGCATGTCTATAGTTCTATTAGAAATATTTCATGACTTTGTAATGTTCTTTGATAGAGTCGTGTCTTCACACCTAGTGTTTTTGTTTACACGTGGCATTTTAATGAGGACTTTGTGCATTTACTATTAGCACATTTTCATTTATTGTAAATAAATTGAAGTGTAGGCATCATTAATGGCTTACAGTGTGAAGTTTTAAGTCTATTGAGCAATTTCTTCATTTTCTCAAATTGTTTGATGAGGGTGAAATCTGTGTGTTGAGAGGGTTTATATGTATGGTATTGTAAGTGAAAGAGGAGGCATTTGTAAGTTCCTATATCTTTTACATTGTGATTTCATAGTTTTTTACATTTTTATAATGATTAAATCTTTGTTGTTCCTTATTGATGAGTGTTTTTATGGGTTGACCTCTATTTTTACAATTTCCTCATTTGCTTTTGATATTTCGGTTGTGGTTTTGTATTTTTTCAATCGAAATGAATTGTGCATTCATGAAATAGTGATAGACATTGAAAGATGTCTATCTATTCAAGATATGTCTAATGTACTATGGGTGTTTTGATGCATGTACATCTTGCATGTCTTGAATTGATAAGACTTCTACTGAAAATGTGTATTTGGAATTGTTAAAATGAAGCTTTTAGAATTTCCTCATCCGTAATTGATATTTTGTTCTTGGCTTTGAATTTTCCCAATTGTAAATGATATGTTGTTGTAGCGTCTTCATTATTAATATGGAATTTGAGCTATATTTTTGTAATTTCCTGATTGGCTTTTGATATTTTGGTCATGGTTTTCTATTTTTCAATCCAAATTAATTGTGTGTTCATGAAGCAGTGATAGATATTGAAAGATGTCTATCTATTCAAGATATATCTGATGTATCATGGATGTTTTGATGCATGTACATCATGGATATCTTGAACAGATAATACTTTTGTTGAAGATATGTATTTGGAACTGTTAAAAATGAATATTGTCCTATTTTTTTATAATTTTGTCATTGGTAGTTGATATTTTGTTCCTGGTTTTGTACCACATTTTTCTTTTATTTGGATCTAATTTTCACTTATTGTAAATAGATTAAGTGCAGTCATCATTAATGGATTATGGTTTTAAGTTTTATGGCTATCAAACAAAAGGTTCTTGTGTGTACGACTACATTTTGCATTTATTTAGATCTGATTTTCATTTATTGTGGATAGATTCAAGTGTAGTCACCATTAATGGATTATGGTGTTGATTTTTGAGTCTGTATATATGTGTGTATATATATGTATGTATGCATATATATGTATGTATATATCTATATGTACATATATATGTATGTATGTATATATATGTGTGTATATATATGTATGTGTATATATATATATATATA